>PVHY01002569.1:0-84454 GCA_004024945.1 Uropsilus gracilis
ATCTATCTATCTATCTATCTATCTATCTATCTATCTATCTATCTATCTATCTATCTATCTAATCTGTTACTCCAACGTAACTAATAGCCTCCTCTTAATTGCTTACCACCAAAATATCTTTATGATAGTGACCTTAGACTTAAACTTCCCCACACTGTTTCAAATATTTCCTCTGGTAAGAGTTTTGTAACTTGGTGTGCTTATAGACATGCTCTTTTCTCTGGGGACAATCTCTAAGCCCATACTCTGCAGATAGAAATAAGTTGTACTGCTCTCTGAAAGACAGGCAAGACACTGGCTGAAGGTAACAGTCTGAGCACTCCTCTCCCAGTGAATGAGCTGGTCAGGGCCCCTTTATTTTCAAACTCTCTGTCAACTGGGCTCAAGCTTGTGCTCTCTGAGTGTGGGGTGGGTGAAGGAAGGGATCTCCCTATCCTTTGGTTACATTCACCAGAAATTTAGCCTCAGTGATTTGGAGCTGGAGGGGATGAGAAAAGCTGGAGGTCTGTTCCTCTTGGTGCCATATTCCTTGATGGGAAGTTGCAGGAATTTGGAGCCTCTTTTTCTTGTCCCTACTTGCCCAGGTTGGAGCTTAGTCTTTGTTTTGTGTGTGTGTATGTTTAATATATTTTATTTTCCTTTTGGGTTTTATATAATATATGATTGTTGATCTCTTAGGGAATGTACCCACCAACACCACCCCCTCTCTGGTTGCTCTGCCTCCTTTTTATCTATTTATCTATTTATCTATCTATTTATTTATTTATTTATTTTTGAGACTAGGTCTCGCTGTTTTTGCCCCTGGAACCACAGGCTCATGTTGCCTGGGGTACCACAGACTCAAGCCATTCCCAGCCTCAGGTTCCCAGGTAGCTGGGACTACAGGCATGCGCCACCACACCCAGCTATTTTTTGAGACTAAGTCTCCCTCTGTTGCCCCAGGCGGGTCTCGAACCTGTCGACTCAAGCGATTCCTAGTCTCAACTGCGTTCTGTAGCTGCGCTTAAAGGCACATGCCACCGTGCCCGACTTGCTCTACCTTCTTTCTTACAGTTGTTTGTCCATGTTTTTCTTTCTTGGAGCAATGTCCTTATCCCAGGTGAAGATATACTTTCCTGGGATGTGGCAGACCATGCTACTTAGATTTCTAGCCATAATTTGGCACTTGGAAGTCAGTCCAAGCTCGTTTGGCTTGTATCAGTGCCTCCTTCTTGGTGGCTGCACCACCATTCTATTTTCTATCCCATTTTGTTGCTTCTTTACCTTGTGTTTCAGGTTGTTGGCTCAAGTAACCTGACTCCCAGTTTTATTTTTGGTAGAGAGGTTACTCAATGGGGACAGCCATCACAGATGGTCAGTCTCACCACTCTCCTCAGTTTTGGTTTGCAGCTCTGCTGTGGAGCCACTGTCATATTTCTGTGGTCTTCCTCCCCCTGTGGAAAAAGGTATGCATTACCCTTGCCGAAGGTGTCTGTGAACAGGAGTTTTGGCTCCCAGACCCCTGGGGACAACGTAAGTGTAATTCTGTATTAAGTAGTCTCTATACTTGGTCTCACAATCCAGTGTTCAGTGGTTCTCTCCATGTCCCTTTTAAGTCCTATCCAGGAGGTGTGTGTCCAGTGTCTTTATCCTTAACCCTCACCTCTTCTGTATCTGTGGTTGGGTTGGGTCATCAAATTTTCCTTATTCTTGAGGAGGGTTGACTGAAGTGGAGGCAAACCAGAAGGGATTAATAGCTCTAACCCCCATTCCCACCTCCCCCTGTTGATCCAGCAGTCTCCAGGCCAGACTGGAGCTTAGTCTTTGTATTGAGATATGGATAAGGGAAAAAAGGAGCAGTTGTGGCATATGCAACACAGATTCTTGTTATTATTGTTGAGAGTTGATAGATGACCTGAATACATGTTTCTTCAGTTGTTATATGCCTTTAAGACATTTTCCAGAGACTTAACATTTTTTTTTAAAATATAATTTTCACCAATTACAGTTGTTTCCTGTGGAGTGAGTACACAGACCTCCTCAGTGCCGTCATTCTGGAAATGTAATTAGTAGTGATTTATTATACAAAACTCCAAAACTGTAAAAAGAAAAGCTTATAGGTTTTTACTATATTAAAGGTAAAAGCTTTTTTTTCAAGAATGACATTAACTGGTGACTACCAGATGGCATACTGAGATAAAATATTTGCAAAGTATATTGATATTAAATTATTATATATTATTATGGACATACATCTAGAAGATTAAGGAATTCTCAGAAATTTGTAAGAAAATAATGGCTAGTTGCATGGGAAAAAAGTAATAGATATAAATAATCCATATTTATATCTTCACAGAAGAAACATAGAAAGCCCCGTATTGATGAGAGTAATTTGGTGGCAGTTAGAGAAATTAAGTTTGCATATAGCCCATGATCCAGAAGATGTCTTGTTTGAATAAAGAACTTGGGTAATATTTCACGAAGAAACAAGGGGAGGGTGATTCATTGCAGCATTGTTGGTGTATGTCAGAGCAAAAATTTGAAAATAATCTAAGTTCATGACCAGAGAATGGGTGATATGATATATGTATACTCTCAAATATAGTATAATAATCAGAGACAGAATTATAGTTGTATGTTCATATCAATAAGTAGTTTACAAATGTAGATTGAGAAAAAATATAAAATGAAATACTTAGAAAAATGAATTGTTATAAAATCTGAAGTATAATTTTCTGTTGTTTATTATAAACAAATAAAGATACATATAGGGGATGATATATATTAAATATAGTAAATATAGGATCATGGGTGTGTCTGGTGAGGTGAGATGGTGAATGACAATAGATACAGGAGGTAAAGATGACCAAAGAATAAGTGCATGAAATTAAATTAGAAAGAGATTATGTAGGTGGAGTTCTTAATAATGTGCCACAAAGGACCATGACTGGTTCTGTCAATTTGATAGTATGTGCCCAAAGAGCCCATAAATTAATGAAGGTGATTACATTAATTAATGCATACATGTATAAGTGATTGACATTGCAACTATCTTTGCCAGGTCTCCTTTCCTTTCTTTCCTTACAGAAATTAGAAGGTAAGCATTCAAGATGAATTTTGAAAATCCCTATAAATAAGAGTTTGAATACTTTTGTAAAAATTAGGCATAAATTATCATTATATAAATTACTATTTGTTTGTTTAAATGGACCCATGTAGCAGTCAGGTAGAGACCAACTGGTCGGGTAGATTTTATAAAGAAAATATTTCCACAAGGCAAACTGTCAAACCTCCTATGAATTATACGCAGAAAATGGAAATAAAAATTCCTGGACAAAATCTGTAAATCCTGAAATGTGGTCCAAATGGTGCCATCTGCTCATAAAACCATGGACAGGTTTTTGGAACTTTCCAGCATGGTGTTGGACTGTCTCCACAGAGCTGCCTAGGCAAAATTCTGTGGCATCAGATCATCAGGATACTTTCCAAGGAAGAAAACATTCTTCTTGCTTATTTCTGCACTCCAGTTCCCAAAGCAAAGAAAACATGGATTTACCATCATAAAACACCAGTCCAAATTACACTCCTTTTACAGAGCTAAATCCTGGAATGCCCCTTCTTTATGACCACCCCCCATTCAATCCACAATTACTCTTTAAATCTCATATCAAATCCAAGAGAGAGTGGAGTAAGCAAGAGCAGTGGATACAGACAAACCTTGTTTCAAAATCTGGACTCAACTTTTTATTAGCTGCATGAGCTTGGCCTGGTTTCTCACTGTGCTGTAGTTTCCTGAGTAACAGGGAAGAAGAATACTCAACTTTCAAGTTCTTGTAAGAATTAAAAATTAGAGCAGATACTTCAAATCAATATTTACACAGTAGCTTCCTTCTTGTCCCTTGACTGCTCTTGTTCTGATCGATCGGTCCCTTCTTGGAACTTCCCCAGCATGTGTGGCTGAAACTCAGTAACTTTCTCTCTTGATTGTGATCTCATTTCATGGTGTAAGTCTGTCTTTTTTTTTTTTTCTTTAATTCGATGGTGTTTTGTTGAACTGGTTGCCAAGTTGGTACAATGGCTCTAGACACCATATACAGACAAGAAAAGGGTGAAGCTTTACTTTTTGGTCTCTTCCTCCTTGGATAAGTCTTGATGATCCCTTCTTCCCTGTCCTGGCATTCTTCTCCTGGTGCCTGTGTGCCTCCACGGTCTCAGGCTAGTAGGTTTCAGCTTGGGCAACCAAGAGCTGATTGTGTGTGTGTTTTAATTCAAAGTATTTTTTTTGAACTGAGTTGGCAATTTGACACAATGGCTGTGAGCACCGTATATAGACAAGAGAAGGGAGCAGCTTTATTTCTTGGTTCCTTGCATTTTGGACAGTCTTCATTGTTTATTTTATTTTATTTTTTTATGCTGTTGAACATATATATCTTACATTGTTGTCAACCCCAAGGTTCTCCCACTACTGTATTACCCGTGAAACATCATCTTAATCTCTTGTGCCCATTCCTTCCCTGATTTTACCCCCCTTTCCATCTCTTGCTCTATGCTTTAGTTCTGCTGACAGTTTTAAATTTTCCTTGTCTGCTGGGCATGGTGGCTCGTGCCTGTAAGCTTCAGCCTATGAAGTGGCTGGGACTAGGGATTGCGGTTAGAGTCCCTGGGGCCCGTAGGGAGACCTAGTTGCAAAAAAATGACTGGGTGTGGTGGCGCATGCCTATAATCCCAGCTACCTGGGAAACTGAGGCTGGGGATTGCTTGAGTCTGTGGTACACCGGTCAACGAGAGCCTGCGGTTCCACGGGCAAAAATAGGGAGATCTAGTCTCAAAAATAAATAAATACACAAATAAATAAATAAATTTTCCTTGTCCTTTTTTGCATTTGTTTTCCCTCTATCCTGTACATAGGTGAGATAATCCATTATTTCTCTTTTTCTTTCTGTCTTATTTCTGCCAACATGATTCCTTCTAAGTTCATCCATGTTATCATAAATGCATCAAATTTGTCTTTTTGACCGATGAATAATATGCCATTGTGTACATCTAGCACAACTGTCTGATCCATTCATCTGTTTTGGGGCATTTGGGTTGTTTCCATATCCTGGCTATTGTAAAGAGATGCAATAAACATCTGAGTTAGTGTTTTTGTATCCTTTGAGCAGATTCCCAGAAGTGGGATTGCTGGATCAAATGGTAGTTCCATTTTCAGTTGTTTGAGGGTCTTCCACACAATTTCCCATAGTGACTAGACCAGTTTACATTCCTATCAGCAGTATAAGAGTGTTCCTTTCTCCCCACATCCATGTCAGCACTTGTTGTTACCCATTTTTTTGATATAGGCCCTTCTTACTGGTGTACGATGGTATCTCATTGTGGTTTTGATTTGCATTTCCCTGATTATTAGTGGTGTTGGACATTTTTCACATGCTTATTGGCCATATATATTTCTTCTTTGGAGAAGTATCTTTTTAGTTCTTTCCCCATTTTTTTGACTGGGCTTTTTGCTTTGCTTTTGTTAAGTTGTGTGAGTTCTGCATGGATCTATTCACTTGTGTGGAGAGCAAAAATTTTTTCCCGTTTTTTTTCTTGTTATTGTTGTCTCTTTAGCTGTGCAGAAGCTTTTTATTTTAATGTCGTCCCAGCTGTTTATGTTTTCCTTCAATTTTGTTTTGCATCTGTAGATGTGTACTGAAAGAGGTTTTTTTTTTTTTTTTTTTTTTTTTTTTTTTTTTTTTTTTTTTTTTTTTTTTTTTTTTTTTTTTTTTTTTTTTTTTTTTTTTTTTTTTTTTTTTTTTTTTTTTTTTAAAAAAAGGTTTCTAAAGTGTAAGTCTTGGAGTGTTTTGCCCATATTTTCCTTTATATATTTTATGATTTTAGATATTACAGCCTAGTCTCATCCATTTTGAGTTGACTTTTGTTCATGGTGTAAGGGAGTAATCTAATTCATTCTTTTGCATGTAGCAGTCCAGTTTTCACAGCACCATTTGCTGAAGAGACAATCCTTGTTCCATTGTGTGTTTTTTGCCCCTTTGCTCCTTAGACAGACTTGATGATCTCTTCCTTCCTGTCATGGTGTTCTCCTACTGGTTACTGTGTCCCTCCATAGTCTCAGACCTGCAGGCCTCAGCCCAGTCAATAGGACAGGCTTGTGGTTTGCCTTCAGCTGTAGCTGTGTTCTGTGACAATCTGTTTGTTTTTCCCTTTACTCTCAGATACAGACTGTTGTATATGTGATCCATTTCTATAGGTACACTGGTTCTTCTGTTCATACCTGTTACTCGCCCAGGTTTTGAGCCTTGGCAGTACTCTCTCACTTACCTGTGTCCATGTGCCTACCTTTTGGTGTGCCAAAAGGTTTTCTGGCATGGAGTGGGGGAATGGAGAGTCACAGACTGTCTTTGATGCTTAGACTGTCTTTGATCAGCAAATGTTTCTGCTGACATGAGTTGTCCTTGATAATTGCCTTGATCTCATTGGAGTATAGTCACAGTGGAGAACACTGGAGGTCAGCCTCTTATGCATGAGCACAAGGCTTATCTCACTGGAAGAAGTTGGCACAGCCTTCCCCCCCCCCTCTGACTTTTCCTTTTACCTCTTCTCCCCATTTCCTTCCTCCAATATCTAAATCCCAGTGCTTTGCAAACCCTTGTATACATTCTGAACTAAATGCTCCCAGCTTTTGGTGAGGCCTTCACGAAAAACCACCATTAGGCATAAAATGTTTGGACAGGATGTATACAAAATATTACCAGAAAAGGAAACAAAAATTACTATTAGGTTAACAAGCTCATTACAGAGGATAGTGCCAGGTATTTCTGTTTTTTTTTAGTCCTTATAGCTCCAACTGTTACAGGAGAAAATGAGGGGTATCCCAGAATCCCCAAGCATATGTTTATACTGTAACATCTTACAACTTCAGATGTGCAACCAGAGGCCTTTTCCAATGTGATTCCTTTCCCTTGATGGTCCCTCTCCTTTCCCCTTTCCCTCTGCAGGGCACCAAGAGGAATCTGGGAGTCTGTTCTGAGAATGATTAATGGATCTATCCAGAAATGTCTCAGATCTTTCCTGACTATAACTGAATACACTTTAAGTTCTTCAGATTTTCACAGGGGGTGCTTCAGAGCTATAAATTGCGTTTCTTTCACCAGTGTACAATCCTGCTTAGAAAACAGATTCCCTCCCCTATGCTGACAATATCTGTTTCTGCATTACCCTATAACAAAAATACCTTCCACCTGTTGACCACTATAACTAAACTAATCTATTTCTACCCCTATTTTACAAATACAAAACTAAGGAACAGAGAGTTTAAATAACTTGCACATGTTCTGTATCAATTGCTTAAACAATAGTCACACCACCACATTATTAAATAAAGTGAGAATAAGAGAAAAAAAATCTCAGCCTGATTCTTAGGTCTTAATGAGGAGAGAACTGCTTTCCTAGAAGTCCTTCACACTTACCAATGAATACATGGGAGTCTCATTCTTCACATACCCCCTGAAAGGAGGTACTGACGGGAGTGAGGACTGCAGATAAGGAAACTTCCATAGGCCTTCTTTTGGTCCCACATGGTCAGTGGAGAGCCTAGGAATATTGATGGGGGAGATGAAAATTTCTACAAAGGAAGACTCATTGCCAAGTTACCTGCTTTTTATCAACCTGAGAAGAGGGATCACATAACCATAGAGGTACTAAGAAAAGACCACCTTGACAGAAGGAAGAGGCACAGAGACTATATGCTTAGCCGGTGTACTTCCCTAAATTGCAAATCCAAAAGAATCTCATTGGAAGAATAGTCACAGTAATTACTAAGCCACTATTAATAAATAACAAGGAAGGGTTTTATTTCACTTGAAATACTCTAATCAGTGTGAGAAAAAAAGTATGAAATTTGATCAACAAATGGTATTTTAGGTAAAATGGTATTTTAGGTAAAATGAAATAGAATATTATGTTTCCAGTGATGGAGAGGCTATAACCATTTGTCTGCATTTTTTCAAATGCAACTCTAACAAAGGGAAATCAGATCCTTTGTTTACCCTTTGCAGATACAGCAGTGACTCAACTGCTCCTTATTTTGCAGTCACAAGGGGGAGTAGATAACTTTTCTTCTGATAAAGCTACAGTGGTTCATGTTCATTTCTCTAGATAGCAAGGCAACAATCATCATCCACAAGGATGATCTTTTTAGTTGATTTAAAGTCTTAATTTCATATAGGCCCATAATGATATACAAAACCACAAAAACAGGTCAGTTTGATCTTACTACTTTAATCAGAAAAAATATAACTTAAAAGAAACATGTAGCTTAACTGAGAACAGAGGTAACAACATCTAAATTTCTTATCTATGCTTGGCAGGAGCCTACAGTAGCTATGGTGGTCTTGCTGAAATAGTCCAATCAGCCAGAGGAGTTAACGATGATCCAATTAGACTAGGGTGGATTTAAGCCAGAGTAAAAGAGAGCTAAAGAGATTAGACTCCAGCCTCTGGAGCATGGATAACTGTTCACACCTCTGAAAGAACTGTTCCAGCCCCGAGGGAGAAAAGAAGGCCTCCATTCCTGGCCTCTGAAGAAGAAAGGAAGACCAGCAGCCACATCCAGCAGCTGAAAGCCAAGGAAGGGAAATGAGACCTTTGCAGAGACTGGGCCTCTAGTCCTGTCTTTGCCATTGCCTGTCAGGAGCACCAAGGACCCTTGGCCTGGTATCTCTAAGTTCTTTGTTGGAGGTGCATGCCTGGTGAACACTCCTGAGCATTGCTACTGTTTAGCACTTCTGGCGACAGATTACTGGCACTCCACTTGTCTGGTAGACACAAACTGGGTGAGGTAACTGGCCCCTTGTGCAAACATTAAGCTCTTTGCTTTTCCTAGCAAAATAAATCTCATGGTTGTTAGAACCTGAGGTCTTTTGCAATTGTGTGCCCACGTGGAAGAACCTACAGATAGTGACCTGTCCTCTATTGGACACTGCCCCTTGTTTTGGCTACATCCTTGGTATTTGTCTCTGCTTAGTTTTGGTGCCCTATTTGCCCTCAGTTTCATAATTAAATACTTATGACATGTGGAAGATTTCAATGCTATACAACAGTCTACTATCTATAAATTCACTGGGCAAAGAGATGCTTCCTAATTTGTCCAGGTGAGAAAGCTAAGTGCCCTACTTGATGGGAAGGTACATAGAATACCTGTAGTATTCCTATCACTTGGTCCCCAAGAAGCCACTCAATTAGTAGCTCCAGAGAGTCTGTATCTTGTGCCAAAGGACCCCTTTTAATGAAATACAAATTTCTACAAAGGATTACAGTCTTCAAAGGAGCTTCAAACAAGCACATTCTAAATACGATATAGAGGCATTTGCCCCATGTGTTTAAATCATCCAATTACATGTCAATTTGCTGAGTGAATATTTGTTGAGTGACTGCTATGAATAAAATACTACACAGACCCTTAAAAACAGCAGTTTTTATTCATGGAAGAGTATCAGAAGACCTGGGGAGCTTTCCTTTTCTTTTGTATAAAGTCTGTTGCAGTTTAATCTAATACCATAAAATCTGCCCATTTTAACTATACAATACAATAATTTGTGAAAATTTGCAGGTTTGTGAGAACATTGTCACAACTCAATTTTAGGTCATTTCTATCACTTCAGGAGCTTTAAAAATATTGATGCCCAGGCTTCATTCCACACTAATTTAAAGAGAAGCAGGATAAATTGTTTATAACCTTGAGATAGAGAATCTTTTTTGACTGTAGTGACTGTGAAGAATGGAGATTCTAACTATATAAAAACTTGAGAACCCTCAGTGACAAAAAACACATAAACAAAGTACAAAGGGCAGCTACAGATTCGAAGAAAATACATAATGGGCAAAGGATATATAATATATATAAATATATAATGGGCAAAGGATACATACAATTCACAGAAGAGAAAACCTCCATGACCAATAAAAATATTAAGGGATTAGTACTGATTAACATGAGATGCTTTTTGTTCTACTAATTTGCAAAAGTAATTGATAAAGTCAAGGTCAGCAAGGCTATGAAGAAATATTGATTAAATAAAAATTGCTGTAGCATTTTTCATCAAAAACAGTAGCATCTGTATTAAAACTAAACATGCATATAATAATCAGAAGAACTTTCTTTACCAAAGAAAATTTATAAAGATTTATTGCATTATAGAAGAGCCACAAATTGGAAATACCCTCAATATAGACAATAGACTAATAATCAAATAAGCAATGATATGTCACAATATGGAATAGAACACAAGAAGTCAAGAAAAAAAAAGAGGGATTACTTGACACAGAAAGATCTTATTAACAAACTAATGAATCAAAAATGTAACTTTTAAAGAAAATATAGTTAGCATGATAGCATATATATAGCACCACCTATATAGACAAAAATACCCATAAAATAAAACTCAAGCGATCCCCAGCCACAGCCTCCCAGAAAGCTGGGATGACAAGGGCCCACCACTGTACCTGACTGCTTTTTCAAGACCAGGTCTCGCTATATTGCCTGGGGTAGTCTTGAACCCATGAACTCAAGTGATACCTGGCCTCTTGCCTCCCAACTCTTGGTTTACAGGCACATGCCACCATGCACGGTCAAAAAAATACACTGACACCAGACTATAAATATACACTACAGATGTAGAAAACATACATCAAAGTAATCATGGCTACAACAATGGAGAGTATTAGTCAAGAAAAAATATTCTGATGACCAGGTCTCATCTGATAGAAATTTAGTGATATTTTTTGGATAATTTAGTTGTATTTTTTTCCAAATGGTAAAATGCAGCACGTGGAGAAGGGCTGCTACAGAGGATCCAAACATGAGCAGCACTAGACTGTAGGGATTTTATAGTCTGCAACAGTCTCAATTTTGGCACCATTAACATATTGAGCCTATGAAGACTATTTAGCCTTCAAACTAACAAATTTCTATAGTCCAGTAAACTTCTGGTCTGTTCTTTGTGCTTTTGGAAATTCTCTTTGCTTATAGGAAGGTTTCCAGATTCCAGCTCCCATACTCTCAGACCTAGAAGATAACAAAATGACTTAAGAATTCTGCAACATAGAGGGGGTTTTATTTACTAGAATCCAGTCATTTTTAGATGAATATTTGTAGTTGTGAAGAGGTTTTCTTTTTCTTCGACTTTTATCACTCTCTACCTCTACTATTGCGTTGTTATCTTCCCTTTAGAAAATTTTAGTCTCTCGGGAATAAAACCTAATAAGATGTACAAAACACTGAAAGGATATCAAGAGAGGACTTAGCCCCAAAGGGACTTACAGAGCTTGAACGAGAGTTTACAAATAGTCTGTCCATTCATCCACCCACCCACCCACCCACCAAGCATGACTGAGAATAACTAAGTTCCAGGCACTACACTAGCTATCATACATATAGTCATGAACAACACAGAGAAGGCTCTGCCCTATCAGGGTTTATATTTTACTCAGGGGAGATGAATTTTGATTTTATGTCTTACAGAAATAATAAGATTAACATATAGGTAGGCGAGAGAGTCAAGATTCTCCTAGCAGAGAGAACAGACGTTCCTTGATAAGGCCACAAAGGCAAGAAATAGCATAGAATATAACTAAAATGCTTAGAAATGTAATATGGTTGGATTAGGATGTATATTGGGAAGGCAGAGATGAGAGGTCGATGGGGTACGGATTTGGGTGTCATTCTATGCACAGGGAAAGGGTTGATAAATTGTTCAGTGTTTCTGTTTTCTTTTTTTCCTGCTGCAGTTCCATTGTCTCCTCCCTATTCCAGTCAACATTTGTGCTTGTCATTCCTACCAAATGAGCCAGTCAAGATGGGAACAATAATTTATTTGAGCAGACATATGTCAACATCATTTGGAGAAAAGGCACCAGAACCATTACATCCACTCAAATAACATGATTAAGACTAGTTTGAAGCTGCAACTCTCAGGCCTCCTAATTCAGTCTTAACTACATCAGCCTACTTTGTTTCGCAGTCTGTCTTCTCAGTTAATTTCTACTTCTCTATCCCTCAGGTCTCACTCCCTCTCCCACTGCTTTGTCTTAGTTTCTGTTCTGTTGACTTGTTTCTTGTTGTGACATGCCACAATTTTTGTAACAAGGAAAGGGTGGATTCTTAGACCTTATCTCCCTTCAGGTAGGGGAAGGTACTGTAATAAAAAATGTGGCTTGATCCCAAACTCTTCACATTTTTATTAGATTCATAAAACACTAAAGACAAGATCTAAATGAGGCCTTCTGAACTTCTAATCTAAACTGTTTAGTTAAAAACAGTCTCAGAAAATATTACCTAATGCTAATAAGATGCTGGAGTTGAAAACAACAAAGGTCTATTCTGGTTCTTTTACTCAGTGTAAGATAGGTATGAGTGTGTGTTCATGCATGCAAGAGCTTGTGTGTGTGTGTGTGTGTGTGTATGTGTGTGCACATGCATGTGTGTGTTGGAGAGTAGTGTGTAGTGAGAGGCCCTGAGTTACATAGAAAAGTAGAAAAGGTAAGACATAACCCCAATAGTTATATAGTATACTTCATGAATTCTGGAACATTCTTCTACATAGAATGCAGACCATCTAGCATGTCCTCAGCATCAGGGAACTCTCAGTTCTATTCAAGGGTTATACCTTGTGATACCCTCATTCACTCACTCTCTTATCCTGCTTCCTCTAGCTTAGGTGAACAACTTGGGAAAAACTTGTCTTTTTAAAAAATTGTGATGTAATCTATAGGATATTATGTATGTATATATATAATAATGTATTAATTTCAAGTGTACAAATATGATTTGATATTTGTATAATTGGGAATTTATCACCACTTTCAGCCTAATTAATATTCATCACCATATCTAGTAACAAGATATTTTTTTTTTGTTTATCTTTTTTTTTTAATGCTGTGTACTAACTCTTGGTCTCTCCTGTTTATGGTTCTGCTTGTCGACTCTCTCTGTGGATGATTCAGCTTGTGTCTCTGGCAGTCTCTCTTTAGTTTTCAGACTCCTCAGTGAGAGGAACTGATTGGTTCCTTTCATTTCACAGTTATTCTTTATGAGGGAAAAGTTCTTGTGTCATATCTTCTAAAAGATTGCCACCAGACCTTTGCTTCAGTTGACCTTGAATGCTGCTAGATGGGACTGTGGAGATGACTGTGCTGAACTACCTCTCCGCACAGACTCTCTCATAGCTTTTACTAAGGTGGAGCTTCAGTGCAGGTTTTCAGACTTCCAGTTCAGTGCCATTTTCATTATGCTAAATTTGCTTGAGTTTTCCATGGTTCTGCCTATTTCCAGCTGCCTGCCCCATAGTTGCTCATGGCCGCTCACCAGTAGAAAACAATTCATATTCAGATCCTGGATTATCATATAGGATTCAATGCTGAATTATGACTGAGAAAGGCTTAGTCTATTTTCTTGTGTATTTACATGTTAACAATGCTGTCATTTCAACAAATTACCTTCCATTATGGCATTTCAGATTGCACTAGCAGGAAAGAAAGGTTTGGGAGGGAATAATTTTCCCACAGCTATTCCAATTTCCATATAAACAGCAACTGATACACTATGCCAATGAATACAGTTCATAGACTCTTTGACATACACCATCTTCTCTGTCACCACTATCTTTATCACACTGAAGACTGAGATGCCACTTATGTTTCCTAGGTACTACACAGATTAGGGTACAGATAAGCATATTTTCTTTTCTGAAAGAGGCTTAGAAGACACAAGGTGAAGCAAAGGATGGAAAGTCCTTTGAGATAAAAGTTTTCTAATTCCCAAATTGTCAATCACCTATTGTGCTTTTCTCCAAAAATAATGGTAAATTGTCATTCACAGAGCTGGAGTCAATTCTTCTCTATTCCTGGGAAATTCTTTCTTAATCACTTATTTGTTGGTTATCATTATAGACTGGGTAATATTTATGGTGTAAGAATGCCTGTTTGTATTTTTTACTGAGTAAGTAGTAGTCACGAATATATTCACTGTAAATATTTTTACTGCTATTTTTATTTTACATGTGTTTCAAATAAAATTGAAAAAATATGTACATGCATATAAATTAATATTCTAAACCTTAATTTTGTGTTATATTACAAAGATTTTTATGTGGTTAGAAAATTGAAAAGATATTCTAATAACTACATAGTCTAAGAAATTAAACAATCATCTCTCATAAAGAAAAGAGAAATCCAAATATAAAAGTTAATTTTTTTTCAGAAAACTCTGAGAATTGAAATATTCCAGAAAAAAATTTCATTAACTCAATATGCAGGATAATTTATTTCCATCTTGGTAAGTGTTTAGATTTTTAAATCTTTGTTATTGCTGTGATACTCTGTTCCCATCTACATAAATCCTTTCTTCCATTGATTATTATTGTTTAGAATATATTCTCTGACCTGAAAATAGTGAGTCAAAGAATTTGATTATTTTTAATGCAAAAAAGTTACCTTTGAGGCTGAGTTGTAAAGAAAAAGCAAAGTCAGACATAAGAACAATTCCAGGATCCCCTTCCCAAGTATGGAGGAAAATTTGGAAGTTATTACTTATTCTTCCAACATGAGGAAGGAGTCTGTTCTGAAATGTGACTTCCTTTTTGTACTTCACTTTTTTGTTGGAAATCTGTGGAAAGAGAGTGTGAAGGACATATTAGTCTTTTGATATTAATTCCTACCTCTCATTATCAGCTTAAACCATCCTCTCCCCTCAATGAACTTCTGATTACTCTTGGAATAACATTTTACATGGTTGGCAGTGTCCACATGATTTACCCTCAACCACTTTTTCAGCTATCTTACAGGATTCTCCTTCAGTGCCTTAAACTCAGTGCCATGCTCTTTAAAAGGCATTATTCCAGACTTTTATCTCTTTCTGGAAGATTCTTCCCTATACTCTTTACAGAATCTGACTTTTTCTTTGTGTTTCATACTCAGCTTTAAGTACCTTATCAGAGATTCCTTGCCTAACCATTCATTTAAAATATTACTTTGTGGATCATATTAAAACTTGCAATTATTTAATTCTTTGTTTACTTGTCCTCTGCTCTCACCTCCTCCCCCCCCAGCTTCTCATCTATGATGGAAGAGCAGGTTCTGGGGATATTACATAAAAGCTCAAATCTTCAGAACCTAAGACAGTGACTATAATGTAGTAGATATTCCATCTTGCTGAGTTTCTGGTGAATTTGGCCTATGGTGATAATGGGACAAAGTATAGTATAAGATGAGATATGGAACCCAAAGAATTTGAAAGGATGAACTTGGTCTACAGATCCAAAGTTGGCTTGATCTATGTTATCTGGGTGACAACTAAACAATAGTTCCCAAAGTTGTCCATGTTCTTAGCGCTGGAAACATCTCAGAATGAAATACAAAACAGCCAGTCAATTTGAATCTCCTGCTTTTAGAGAAGGATCCCCGACGCCATCTTGGCTTCTTCTGGCTTGGAGTGCGTGAAGCTGTGTCATTGAAGAAGGAGCGGTGGCACCATCTTAACTCCTTCATCTGGCTTAAGGTGGGGCAGTCGCCATTGTGGTCGTACATGGTTGTTGAGGCCATGTGAGCTTTGGACTAGAGACTGGACTGTGTGGTAAGATTACTAAAGGGATTTCCTTGTATCCTCAGTGACTCTTGTCTCATCTGTCTTCTATTAAGTAAATTTGTTTCTGCCTACCTCTTAAGGTTTATGTGGTTTTGCTATTGCATGCGCGGGCTGGGAAGAACCTGGTGTGTGGCTGGCTTTAAAGGGCCAGTTGCTCCCCTCTGTAAGTTTGGGTAAGCACCCCATTTTGTCTGTTTTCCCACCCAATTTCAGGGCCATGAGGAGCCTTAGGCTCAGGCTTTTCCCAGCCTGGCAACTCATGGCTCTTAGTGAGCATCAGCTGAGTGTGCCTGCTGAAAGCTAAAGAGGTTGGAGATTTGAACTCGGTGTTACTCTGTGTTGGAGTTAGTCTTGCTTAATTTGTTTTTGGAGAGGCCAGGTGAGAGCTTGATCTGAAAAGAAAATGAACTTTGCTGGTTCCGGTACCATAGAGTTTCTTTCTACTACCTGGAGGAGGATGAGAAGACAACATGGAGGAGATGGAGCATGCCAAAGGAGCACATCAAAGAAAGATGTCAAGTCGAAAAGACTAGACAAGTGGTGATGTTAACCAGACTTAAGAACTCAGGATTTCGGACAGTTTGGTGAGAGGACTTTAGATAATGTTGAGAAAGGTTTTGGATCATGTTGAAGTAATCAAAGTGTTTCTTATATGTTTCTTTCTGTAGTAAATAGGAAATCACTTTGTTTAGTAATAAAATAGTCTGCACTCAAAAAAAAATATAAAAGAATGAATGAAAAAACCAACCAACAAACAAATCTCTTTACCTCACCTGGGTCTTTCTCAGTCCCGGGTATCTTCTTGCTTTTCTGTGTCCTTTATTTCTTATCTGTCTCTGAATTTTTAAATAAATTTGCCTCTTTTGGCTTAAAAAAAAAAAAGAAGTTCAAAAAGAAGCTAGAGAAGGATTTTCTGTGGAGATGATTTATGAGCAGAGGATGGATGCAGTTTCCAGATCAAGTAGCTCCTGAAAGAGACAAGCAGACAGGGAGAAGAGTAAGAATACATGCAAATTCCAGAGGCAGCATTTGCTTGGTGAGTTTTAGGAACAGAACTGTGCTTGGGGCAGAGTGACCACTTGAGGGGAGTGGTCATGGGAGCTAGAGGGGTCTTGAAGGAGGACCTTGAAAGACTGTTTTGTTGCTGCATTGGTTGGAGACAGATACCTCTCACCCATGCAAATAGACAAGCTGCTTCATCAGAGGCATGCTAAGATGTCCTTTCTGCTGAAAAGCCTCTTGAGTCCCTGGAGGTGTACTCAATGGCTTCTCCCAAGGCTCTGGTAGTTTCTCCCTCAGACAAGTCATTTCTTCTTGTGCATGCAGCCTCTGCATGGAGCAGTTCTTCCTTCCCATGAGAGTGGCCATGACATATTCACCACCACTCCCTTCCCCCAAGTTCTGAGTCACCACCACACAAAAGCTTCTTTTAGAGGATTTGCTTCTTACTGCTATATTTTGCTTTCTTCTTCATTGTCTAGTATTGTTTTCTTCATATTTTGCTTTTATTACATGACTTGAGTTTCTAGCAGATGAGATAAAGAAGGACTCAAAAATTCAGGAGGGAACAGGGATGGGAAGAGTCAGAAGCTGGGAAGAAGTTGGGGGTGTGTGACTGGAGGAAGGGGTAACAGACAAAATAGAGCAAAGAAAAGAACAGTTTGAGCAGTCCTGGGAAACAAGTTCATGCTGTTGCTCACACCCTGTCCCTGACCCAAGGTGAAATCAGGTAAGGAACAAGGAAGTGGGGTACTTAAAATTTACAAAGGGGAGCAGCTGGCCCTTTAAAGCCAGCCACACACCAGGTTTATCCCAGACTGTGCAAGCAGTAGCAAGACCACTGAAATATTAAGTGGAGACAAAAGCAAATTTACTTATTAAAAGGCAAAATAGACAGGAATCACTGAAGGATACAAGAGATACCCTTTGATTATCTTACCCATCAGTTCAGACTCTAGTTCAAAAGGCTACCTGTGGACTTCAGTCATGGGCTTCCTCAAAATGGTGGCCGTCTCACCTTCAAGCCAGGTGAAGAAGCCAAGTTAGTGCCATCGCTCCTTCTTCCAAAGGCACATCTATTTACTTCAAGCCAGAAAAAATTTCATGATGAAATTCAGTTCTCCTCCAAAAAGGCACAGCACAAGCATTCTTTCAGCTTCAACTCTGAAGTGGCCCAAAATCATCAAGACTCACTTGATACAATAGCAGTAACCACTTCAGACATTTCAAGATGAAAACAGCAACACAGCAAATTCTCTTCAGGTCTCCAGACAATTTCCAAGCTTCACAGTTTCAAAATTAAACCAAGTTCTCAAGTATCAAATTTCCAAATCAGTTTGCATGTTACAATTTCTCCAACATGCTTCCGGAGGCTCCCCATTGGCCCAAGCTGGGGTGCTGCTGTGGCACATGGCTGAGGCAGCTCTGAGGCCTCCAGCGTCACTGTTCCTCTGCTCTGCACCATTTCTCTTTTTTTAAAAAACCTGTCATCTTAAAACCCCTCGCACTGATCCCACCACAAGGCTTGGCCTCCTTTCTCCAAGTCTCCATCTACCAAGGCACAATGGCTGCTATTCTAATGTAGCATCAACAATCCTGGGGACTATGACCCCCCAATTTCACCACAGCCCCCCTATCAAAGGGACAGTGTGGATGGCTGTGACTGCCCCCAATAGGGGCAGCTTCACCCCACTGACATCTTGCAGCACAAATGTTAGAGAGATGGAAACTCATTTGAGGATTTGGAGAGTGAAAAATGGGCCTCAAGTTTTAAATTTCATCATTACACTGGTCCTCGGTGAGAAATGAAAAGACAAAACAGGATTAACAATAACAGAAATAAAACTCTTTTATGTATGTATTTAGAGTCTAGGTCTCGCTATGTTGCCCAGGGTTGTTTCAAACCGGTGGACTCAAATGATCCCTGGCCTTAGCCTCACATGGTATCTGGGATTACAGGTGTGCACCACCACACCTGGCAAAAACAAAAACAAAAACAAAAAACAAACAAAAAGCCTCCTGTATATTTTTTAAAAGAGTACAAACTTACCTTTATGGGGAATCTGGGTTTAAGTCTTGATTCTGAGACTTAATAGCTGTGTAAACTTAAGTGTATAGTTATATTTCTTCACACCTGAGTTTTTCTGAGGTGTAAATATGGCTTAAAAATCTGAGTTACAAATGCATGGATTTATTGATATCTTATTTAACTAATACATATATCTACCAAGTTACCTAATCTATAATTAACACCCATTCTTCCCCTTCTTAATTTACTCCCTTCTCAGTTTGTTGTGATTTTCAAAGAAAACTGTATGGCATTCCAAAGATATAGTAAAAGTATATATATATATATATATATATATATATATATACACACACATATATATGTATATATATACACACACACAAAGGATTTTAATAAATGTTGGTATATTTCTGAGGAAATGTTTCAGTAGTTACAGAAAGTATCATATACCAAAAGCAACAAGGAGGGGGAGGAGAAGAAAAGAAAAGAAAGAAAGAAAAAAAAAGAAGGAAATAAAAGTTTCCCTTCCCCTCTCTCCCCTTTCCAATATTATTTCTTGGAGGGCAAGTTTTCCAAATATATTTTATATCAGCTCAAGTCAGTGCATTTCAGAAGACTGTGTTACTACTAACTTTCAACAGGCAGATAGATGCATTGGCCTATGTGTGAGGGCATCATTCCAGGTATCTCACACCATGACCACAAAAGGTCTCTACTTTCAGGTGGTCACACTCTAGCTGGAATATCTATTGTCTTAAAATAATGACTGTGGCGTAAGCAGGCATATATGGACAAGAAGAACGTGGATTTAGAACTGAATAACTTGCCTCCTCCACATGCTGAGGTTTTCTATCTAAGGCATATATGAAAATGTGGGGTGGTGTTAACATTAAATCCCCACTGCCTGCAGCCACAGTCCTCTCTAGCCTGAGCTGTTTCAGTAACCTCTTAACTGGTATCCTAGCTCCCTTACCTTTTAATCTTTTTGTTGTTGTTTCTATTTTTTCCTACCTTTTACTCTTGACAAAGTGGCCAGACTGACTCAGATGAATATACATTAGATCATGAAACTTAGCTTCAAGGTTTCTGATTCATTGGGGGAATAAAACCCCAACATTTCAAACATGGGACACAAAACTCTCTAGTCTGGTCAGTTATCAGTCTGACCTCATCTCCTGCTACTTTCCAGTTCTTGGGTTTCATTAGGTTCCTCCAAAAATAAGGGGGACACTCCTGCCCAGGACAATTGCTTGTGCTATTTTTCCTGACACCTGCACCTGTATAGCTCTTCTAAGATCTTTATGCTATTATCATCTTCTTTGATCCTCCTATTTAAACTTGTTTCCCTTCCCCTTTCCCCCAACACAAAATTATCACTATTGTACTGTATAACTTGCTAGGACATAACCAATAACCAAATACCACAGACTGGGTGGCTTAGACAATAGAAGTTTATTTCCTAGAGTTGTGGATGCTGAAAGTCGAAGATCAAGATGTCCACATGGTTGGGATTGGGTGTCTTCTGAGATCCTTTCCTTGTTTTTCAGCGACTGTTGTCCTCTGGGTTTGTCCATCTGTGTCTGTTTTGTTACTGAGAGTTTTTACCAGGGGTTTTTTTTTTTGTTTTTTTTTTTGTTTTTTTGTCTGACAAGACTGCAGAAAGAATTTCAATGACAAGACAAGCAAGCGGAAAGAGGCAAATTTATTTAGAAAAACAGATATGAGAAGAGGATTATAGCTGACAAAAGAAGAGGACAAAACATAGTGCGAATCCCTGGCCCAGAGGCCAGGGAAAAACAAGGAAGCTCAAAATGACATTAAACCTCAGGGACTGTACAGCTTTCTTTTCTAATTATTCCAAAGACTCATCAGTCTCCCTGTGATTGGTGGATAGCACTGTACCGAGGCTCAGTGTCAGTTTTCAGCTTCTGGAATTGTCTAGTCTCTGCCCCATTATTGTCTCATTTTTTTCTTATACCAAAGGTGCTGGGTTAGCTGTTTTGAATCTAGTGCTTGTAGTCTGGAACATAGCTAGTTAATCTCATTTGGAATTCAATTTTTTTGTCCCCATTCTCTGGGATCCAAGCCTTCTTCTATGCTGTCAGGTCTCACATGTGTCTTAATTCCCTTATATATAAGGATACCAGACAGATTGGCTTGGGGTTCACCCCAATGATCTCATTTTACCTCCTTAAGGATCCTATTTCCAAATACAGTCACATTCTGAGATAACAGGGATTAGAACTTCAACATATGATCTTTGAGGGGAAGCGTTTAGCCTGAATAAATAGCTTCAGTATAATTAGCTGTCTCTTAGTGAGTTTCATGAGGGCAAGTTTATTATCAGTTCTGCTTATTGTCATGTATTCAGAATTCAGAAATAACTGCCATATTGTGGTATTATATCAATATTTGAAATAGATAACAAAGGTATAAAAATAAAGCAAAAATGACCTTTCAATACTTCATATGTGTGATATTGATAGGGATACAGTGAAATTGGAGGGCCATGACCCCAGCATGGTGATGCAGCTTTAGGATGGCAGCCATTTTGCCCTGGTGCATGGACTTGGAAAGGGAAGCCAAGACTTCTTGCAAGAGGAACAGAGAGAGGGGATTTAAGAAGGAGTGGGGCTGGAGAGCAAGGGAGAGAGAAAGTTGGAGAAGAGAGAGAACAGAGAAGCAGCAAGAAGACTGGAGGCCTCGAAGCTGCTGCTAACATGTGTGGCAGCAGGGTAGGGAAGTATGCTGTGGGCTTCCATCCCTAGCCTAGGCTGGTGAGAAGTCTGGGGAAGCATATTGAAGGAATTTGTGACCTGTGTAAGTGGACGTGGAAACTCAGTACATGGAAACTTGCTTTAACTTAGAAACTGCAAAGCTTGGGAATTGTCTGGAGACCTGAAGAGAACTTGCAGTGTTGCTGGTTTTGTTGTGAAACATTTAAAGTGATTGTTGTTGCTGAAAGTGATTGTTGTTGCTGTTACGAGTGAAGCTTGGTGGTCTGAGCTGAAAGAAGGCTGGAGTTGTGCTTTTTGGAGGAGGATTGACGATGCCATCTTTATCTCTTTGTTGGATTTGAATCTTCTGCTTTTGGAGTTGGATCAGTGATGCCAACTTGGTTTCTTCACTTGATTGGATCTTCTGCTTTAGGCTTGAAGCGGGGACAGCTGCCATTTTGTGAGCGCATATGGCTGAAGGACCCATAGGCAGCTTTTTGAACTAGAGACTGAACTGCGTGGTCAGATTACCAAAGGGGTCCCTTGTACTCTTAGTGACTTTTGCATATTTTTGTCTTTTAGAAGTGAGTAAATCTGTTTTTGCCTCCTTTTAAGGTAGTGTGATCTTGCTACTGAAAGTGGGTAAAAAGAGACTTTCTGTCTTTACTTAACTGGATACACTTATTTGCCTGCTATTTTCTACCAAGCAGGCTACACACTTTTTATTAGCATTTTTACTGATCACCTTTACCATTGATATGCAAAAGCCAGCCAGCTGCTCTCTGCTTTTAGCTTTAAAAACTGCAGAAAAGAAAAACTTTAAAACACAGTTTAAACTTTTTACTTGTGGGTTTTTACCACCATCCCCAGCCTTTTTAACCAAAATACCAAACCAATTAAGACTATCAGTGCAGTGCAGACTAATTTATTTTTAATGAAGTGATTTTTAATTATCCTAATAACTATAAAAGAAACATGTAAGACTCAGAATACTTTAACATTGTTTAAAACCTTTTTTAGTATTGTCTAAAGTCCTTTCCCAGATTGCCCCAAATATCCTCAGTGTTTTCAGTCCTGATCATCTCACCAATGTCTAGTCAGAGCCCATCTCCAGACGCTTGAAGGCATGTTCCTTTGGCTGCTCCCTTGACTTGCTCCTCCTTGTCTTCCACGCTGTGTTCTCCTTGTCACCTTCAGGTAGCAGGAACTCCATGGTGCCGAACCAGCAAAGTTCAATTTCTTCTCAGGCCTAACTTTTGCCCGGCCTCTTTCAGACACAAATTAAACTCAGCAAAGTAAACTCCAACACGGAGTTTAATTCTGCAAACTCCTTAACTGCTTTTAGCACACATGCTGCCAGCCTGGGTCAGCCAAGGGTTGAAGGCCCTCGGTGGCCACATGGCCAAGCTCACATGGCTCACATCTTTACAAGATGGCCGATTCCCATCTCTCCTCTCTCTCTCTATCCCCTCTCCATATTGGAATCCCAATCCAATCGAATCAAATCCTGAATCTTGAATCGAATCCTTCTCTTTGTTTGCACACCCTTTATATACCCTGATTTCCCGCCTTCCAGGAAATCTGTTTCACCTTGACTATTTCAACTCTTTCTTCCCCCTGCATCCCCCTAAAGGGAAATTCCAGCTAAGGTCATTCCCCCATTTTAACATTACCTGTCCTTAAAATCTGCAATCTTAAACAAAAAACAATGGGGGAGGGGGGCACACCCTATCACTACTGCTTGTGCAGGCTGAGTGAACCTGGTAAGTGGCTATATTAAAAGGACCAGCTGCTCCTGTTTGTAAATTTAGTTCTCTATTTTGCTTGTTTTCTTATCCAAATTCAATATCTGCGGCAAAGCACTTACTGAATTTAGAGAGCTGCTTTCAGAGAGGGAAAACTGCTCCCCTTAATAACTTCCTTTTTCACTCTTCTCTCCTTTTCTACTTCCAATACCAAATGCTTATAACCAAAAGAAATTCTTCCATGTGAACTGATTAGAATTCTAAAATTTGCGGAAGTGGTGAACTTCAAGTGATGGGGTTCTTGGGTCCCTCTGAGAAAGAATCCAGCAGACATTCCCATTCATCAGCCTCTGGCAAGTTTATTGAGGAAAGGGGAAAAAGGAAAGAGAACTGCCTGTATAGACACAGGTGGGCAGTCATAAAGGACAAGAACTGCCCTTTGTCAGGACAAATGTTCTTGGATGGAATTATTGTGGAAACTATGAAGTTAGGTCAGATTGGGTTGGTGTTCCAAGATGGATAAGCCTCTCTGCCCCCACATCTGGCTGATGATCTTTTCTAACCTCACCTTAGATTCCTGGAAACTTTCATAGCCAGGATTAGTTTAAGATTTATTAATCACCCTTACTCCCACCTCTGGTGTCTGTCCTTGTGAAACAGGGTGCTAAGAAGCACTAAAACTAACTGGCACACTCAAACACAAGTACAAAAAGGCTATAACTTAATGAAGAGACAGTACCAGTATAGGTCACTATCTTTGGTTTCTCTACCCTGCAAAAGACCTTAGGATTTAACAACCATGAGGTTCATTCCACAATGAAAACTTAGATTGCTGTAGCCACAGAGGCCAGCTACCTCACCCAGTCAGTGTCCACCAATCTAGTGGAGTGCTGATATCCTGTCATATGGAGTGCTGAGGACAACAGCGATGCTCAGGGGATGGTTGCAAGAGTGTACTGACAAACAGCTAGACACACCAGGCCCAGGCTTTTGGTGCTCCCATCAGGTAATGTCAGAGACATGACCAGAAGTCCAGTCTTTGCAGACATCTTAACAAAGGTGATATGGATCTTAAAAAAGGTGATATGGTGAAACTGGGGGATTTGTAATACTTCATTAGGGTTACATCATATTGTCCTGGTAGGTGGAAACTTGGAGAAAGAAAACCAAGGCTTCTTGTGAGAAGGACAGAGAGGGGGATTTAAGAAGGAACGTGACTGCAGAGGAAGAGAAAACAGTAGAGCAGCAAGGAGACCGGGGGCCCTGCAGCTACAGCTGCCATGTATGGTAGAAGGGCAGGGAAAGAAGCAATGCTGTGGGCTTCCATCCCCTGCCTGGGCTGGCAAGGAGCCTGGAGAAGCACACTAGAGAAATGTGTGACCTGTGTAAATTGACTTGAAGACTTGGTACTTGGAAACTTGCTTCAACTTAAAAAACTGAAAAGCTTAGGATTTGTCTGAAGACCTGAAGAAAACTTGGCGTGCTGCTGCTTTCAACATAAGACATCTGAAGTATTTGCTGCTTCTGTTTCAAGTGAGTCTTGGTGGTTTGGGTTGCTTCAGTGTTGAAGCAGGAAGAATGCTGGAGTTGTGGCTTTTGGAGGCAGATCCATAAAGCTGAATTTATTTCTTTGTTTGCTCTGAATCTCCCTCTCAGGGCTTGAAGGTGGGACAGATGCCATATTTTGGTTGCATATGACTGAAGGACCCACATGCAGCTTTTTTTTTTTTGGACTTAGAGACTGAACCATGTGGTAAAAGAACCAAAGGGGTCTTTTGTCCCTTAGTGGCTATTGTCTATTTTCTCTTTTCAGTGAATAAATTTTGATTTTGCCTCCTTTAAGATAGTTTGGTCCTGCTACTGCACACATGGGCTGGGGATGAACCTGGCAAGTGGCTGGGTTTAAAGAGCCAGCTGCTCCCACTTGTAAGTTTAGTTAAGTACTATGCTTTGATGGTTTTATGACCCTATTTCAGTCTCAGCTTCTCTTCTTTGGCAGTTGGTTGGCTGCTGGATATAGCTGGTGGTCTTGAAATCAGTTAAGAAAACAAACAAACCAGAGTACTTAACTAAACTTACAAATAGGAGCAGCTGGTCCTTTAAATTCAGCCACTCATCAGGTTCATCCCAGCCCATGTGAGCAGAAGCAAAACTACACTACTTTAAAAGGAGGCAAAACCACATTTTTTCCCCACTAAAATGACAAAATATGCAAAAGTCACTGAGGGTGCAAGAGACCCCTTTCTCCCTGAAAGTCTATTTTTTGTAATCTTACCACAAAGTTCACTCTCTAGTCCAAAAAACTATACATGTGTTCTTCAGTCATGTGTATCCATAAAATGGTGGTTGTCCCACCTTCAAACCAGATAAAGAAACCAAGATGGTGTCATTGATCCTCCTCTAAAAGGCCCAGCTCCAGGATTCTTCTGTCCCAAGCCATTAAGACTCACTCAAAACAGCAGCAATAATTACTTCAGATGGCTCATGATGAAAATAAGCAGCATTCCAAGTACTGTTCAGGTCTCAGACAATTCTCAAGCTTCGCAGTTTCTAAGTTAAAGCAAGTTTCCATGTACTGAGTTTCCAAGTCCACTTACACAGGTCACAAATTCCTCCAACATGCCTTCGTGGGCTCCTTACCAGCCCAGGCTGGGAATGGAAGCCCACAGCGTGGCTTCCTTCCCTGTCCTGCTGCTGCACGCAGCAGCAGCAGCAGCGCTAAGGCCTTCAGCCTCCTTGCTGCTCCACCACTCTCTCCCTTATCCAGCTTTCTCTTTTGCTTTCCAGTTGCACTCTTTTCTAAATCCTGTCTGTCCTACTCATGAGAAAACCTCTGCTTCCTTTCTCCAAATCTCCACCCACCAGGGCAAAATGGCTGCCATCCAAATGCAGCATTACCAAGCTGGGGCTGCAACGCCCCCAGTATCACCATGTTACCCCTGTCAGTCTCTCTTCCTTTTCCAGTGATTAGGAATGGAAGCCTTCTCTTTTTTCTCTGATATTGGACAGTTCTTGCTTGCAAGCTCTCCAAAGCTCTCTAGCTATTTCTTCTCTCGGCTCTTGAATTCTCTTTTAAGTTCCTTCCTTGAGTCCATTTTGAGTGACAGTCCTTTCCAGTTTGGGGTCTTTTTTCCTGCACATTCCTTTCTCCCTGCAAGTCTACTTTCTGGGTCCCAGGTACTCATGTTTTCAGGTTCTTCCCTGCAAGTTCCCTTCTCTCCTGCAAATTGCCAATCTTCTCTCTTCAAGTTAAAGTTCAGGTCAAAGTGTCAAGTTCCAAGTCCTGCAAGTTCCAAGTTACCAGTCTCTAGTTACCAGTTACAAGTCCCAGCTGTAAGTCCTACAAATCCCTTTCTCTCCTGCAAGTTGCTTCTCTCCTGAAAGTTCTTTCTCTGGGTCCTAGTTACTCATGTTTTCAGGTTCTCCCTGCACGTCCTTTCTCTCCTTTACAAGTTGCAAGTCACAAGTCTCCTCCTCCTTTTCAAGTTCAAGTCCAAGTTTCAAGTCTAAGTTTAAGTTCCAGTCTATGTCTTACAAATTTCAAGTATAAGTTCCTTCTCACATGGAGACCCTGGCTTAAATTCACTTCAGGGTGCCTAGACTCTGATCCAGTTAAAAATTGGGATCACACCTTATAGAGCCCTTGGTTGGATTTAGATTAAGACCACCACAACTGTTGACAGCTCACTCCCCAGTAACACTCTGTGAGACATTCAACCCTAAATTTTTCTACTCTTAGGTTTTCATCAGTAGGGAGGATAATAAACCATCTGTTTATATTTGTCATTTTCTCTAACAAGAAGCACAAAAAGTTCCAAGCAGATACAAAGAAGTGCAGCTATTCATTCAATTCACATAGCTAACAAACCAAAACCAGAGTCAAGGTCAGAAATAAGATCCCCAGGCTATTACACTTTTATTGACACTACATTGCATTGTGGTAATTTTAAAAAATCTCTCTTTATTACCTAATGTATGTCTGAAGAAAGTTTGAACTTTTGCTATCCAATATTTCTTCTCTAGAGTAGTTTGTAAAAGGTCATTCTTTCCAAAGGGATTGGCGAAGGGAACTTGAGTTATATATTAGGAGAAAAGTACCCTGTTGAGAATTTTGCATATCTTATCTCAGTGGTCATGCTGTCAGTATGAGGTAGTTCTTAGCCATATTGCAAAAGAAGATACTCAAATCATTATAAGTACTTGCTCATCTAACCTACCCAATGAATTAGTGGTACAAATAAAATTTGATTCTATATATGAAAGTTCTCCGAACATTTGATTAAACTGCTAAATGAAGTCTATTTTTGTTACCAGGAAAGAGAGGGCAATAGTTGTGGTCTTAATCTAAATCAAATCAAGGACACTATAGGGTGTGATTCCAGTTGGTTATTGTATCAGATTCCAGGGTGGACACCAGGAGGTGGATTTAAGCCAATAAGAGGGAACTTGACTTGAGACTGGAGCTTGTACTTGGACTTGACATTATAACTTGCAGAAAAGAGTCTCAACTTAGAAATGGCAGTAGAAAAGGGATTGATAACTTTTAACTTGCAGAAGAGAAGGGAATTTGTATCTTGAAACTTGTGACTGATTTGTAACTGGTCACTGATAACTGGGACTAGTACTGGGCTTTGTAACTTACAAGACCTGTGACTTGTAACTTGCAGAGGAGAAAGGTATTTGTAAGTTAGAACTTGTAACTTGTAACTGGAGTCTTGTATTTGTAACTTGTGAAGAAGAAAGGAACTTGGAACTTGTAACAGGTAATTTGGAACCTGTAGGACTTGTAACTTGTAATGGAGTCTGGTACTTGTAACTTGTGAAGAAGAAAGGAACTTGGAACTTGCAGAACTGGTGACTTGTAACTTGCAGGAGAGAGAAGAAACTTGTAAGAGAGAAGCAAATTGCAAGAGAGAAAGGAATTTGCAGGGGAGAAGACCCAGAGAGACTCTGAAGAAGAAAAAGAGATTAGAAGCCTCATCCAGCAGCCGACCAACTGCTGAGGAAAAAGATCCGATATCTCTGCAGAGACTGGGCCTCCAGTCTTGTCTCTGACATTGACTGACAGGAGCACCCAAGGCTCTGGGCCTGGTGTCTCTAGCTGTTTGGTGGTGGTGCACTCCTGGGAACCACTGCTGAGCACTGTTGTCCTAGGCACTATTGATGACAATTATCTGCACTCCTCTTGACTGGTGGACACTGACTGGGTAAGGTAGCTGACCCTTGTGGTTATATTAAAACTTTGTTTTCTTTGTGGATTGAACCTTGTAGTTGCCAAATCCTAAGGCCTCTTTGGCAACTGTGTGTGAAGGTGGAAGAACCCACAGACAGTGACCTTTACGGACACTGTCCCTTGATTAGGTTATATATATAGCCTTTTTGTACTTTTATTTTTGTTTAGTTTTGGGGTGCCCTGTGAGTGCACCCAGTTCTTGTTTAGTTTTAGTGTTTGTGAGCACACAGGTTTTAGTTTCAGTTTCTGTGCCTGTTTTGTTTTGTACCCTGTTTCATTTTCTCATTTCATTTCACTTTCATCAAGTGAAACGATTGAAAACTCTAAGTGGAAAAATGAAAACAACACATGTGTATCATAAAGCATATGGATGATGGACAATTCAAGGCAAACTCCTCTTTTCACAGCATGGAAAATTTCAGAGAAGGAAAATAAATAATTTAATTGCTTCACAGTGCTTTGAAATGAGACAACAGTGTCATACTTTCAAAGATTGGTCATTTTATTTTTCAAATCATCCATCTTTTATCATGCAACAAAGAAAGATGTTTCTGGAGCTATGCCTGCTTTGCAAGTCTACTCTCCCTTGATCTTCTCCAAGAATGTCTTCTTTTTAGCATGTCACCATGGTGACTTGATCAAACTCATACTCATGCACTTCATCTAGCAATCTGTTGCTGAATGACTGATACTCCTTCTTAGACCAAAGACTATCAAGTTCCTATATGAATAGTTTGAAGGAAATAGAGCTGTGGACTAAATGTTCAACCCAAATTTGCGACATGATACTTTAGCAATATGTTTGATTAAACCTGTTCGTATAATACCACTGAGGATATTTGAATTATGGTTTGAAAATAGAAGGTGTACACAGGTGTCTTAACTATTCATACTTGTCAAGCTTTCCAAGTTTGTCTCACTCAACAAGTATTTATTAAGCTAAGAACATATTGAATCTTGACTCTCAACTATGGAAATATGAGGATGACTAAGACATGGAGCTCAAGATCTGGCTGAGGGCACAGTGAAGTAAACAACAATGTATAATGTCATACATGCTATAACAGAACCATGAGCAAGGGGAAGGGCATGAACAACTGGAGTAAGGAACAATTAAGTTTTTCCAAATGAGAGTCAAGAAGGTGAAGAGAGGATACTAATAGGAAAAACTCAGATGAAGTATCACCGAAGGTTGGTCTTAAGAAGGGGATTTAAAAGAATTCATTAAGTAGAGGGGAGAACTGAAGGGAAAACCACACCAAACAAAGACTTGTAAGTATGACAGGGACCAGGTAATTGAGAAACACAATGAGCTAATGTGATTAGTATGTAGACCTGGAGTTTGTAGGAATTGGCAGGCAGAGAGGATAGATAATGTATATGCAAATAAAGGCTCTCTGTGTTATATTTGTATATGTTTATTCAACCATATAGCAGTGGGGAGGCTTATATCATAAGCAGGGATCAGTAGAATAGTTTCATTAGAACTTTGAACTTCAAATTGAGAATAATAAGCTGTCTTTGTTGGTTTTTGGAGAGGGAAGGGCATGATCAGATTTGTTTCAAAAAAGCTCATTTTCCCTAGGGTATTAAGAAAAGATTTACTGTAAGACTGAAAGGGCCAGGAAAGATAAGAAGCCAAGATAACAATCATACAGCTTATGTAATTATTTAGATGAGCAGTCAGCCCAGAGCAGAAAGGCCATATAGGAAGAGTTAGGGGAAAAGAGGTGAAATGAAAGAATCAGATTAAAACTGATTAATATAGAATAAAGGCCAAAACAGAATATAGCAGGTCTTGGTGACAGACTGAATGAAGTTGATGGATAATTGAGTCCTAGCCAATGGTATTGCTGCAATTGCTTCCTAGAAGACACAGATAAAAATTCTACTTGGTCAGAACTGTAGGCACATGATCATACCTGGGCATGATCATCCTGCAGGCTGGGGAATGTAGTCTTTTATTCTGGACAGTACACAAGTAGCTGAAAATAGGCATGTACCTATAATGATGGACAATGGCAATCTCTATCACCTGCACCTGCTGTATTATTTATTATCTTTTTATATTTCTCCTCTGGAAAGACTCATTTTTCTTGGAGATAGAATTAGTTGTTATGATTGTTTTATTGTTTCTGCACTACTCTGCAGAGCCTGAGATGCACAGATACTCAGCGCATATTGAAATGAAAAAATCCTTTATATAAAAAAAGAAATTAAAAGATCTTGCTGTTGTTGACAAATTTCATGCTTCTTTACCCTTTGAACTTGGCTTCAGCTAATCCTTTACCTTTTGCATGGTCACATCTATTCCCATCAAGTTCTGACCAATTTCTTTATGAATTAGTCCAGCATACTAGCTAGAAAGCAGTCACTCCTGAGAATGTGCACAACTTTTATTTTATTACAGAAAGTGGGTACATGGATTTTGCATGGTCACATCTATTCCCATCAAGTTCTGACCAATTTCTTTATGAATTAGTCCAGCATACTAACTAGAAAGCAGTCACTCCTGAGAATGTGCACAACTTTTATTTTATTACAGAAAGTGGGTACCTGGATTTTTAAAATTTGAAATTTTATTAGAATTGATAACGTATACAGGGCAATTCTAAAAAAAGGTAAAATCAAGGTAAGGTGATTATTTTGATATTTCTCCAATGTCCAGATATTTAATCAGGATTTTAACTAGAAAGAGAAAATAATGGAATGATGGAAAGAACAGATTGATGGGAAATATAGGAAAAGAACTACCGAATGATTTTGAAGGTAGGAAACTAACAGAATTGCAGAACGCTGGTAGAAAATGCAGAAATAGAAAAAATCCAAGTAAGGTGTGTGTGAGAAAAGTGGGGCTAGAGAATGATTTTTATGGCAAAGATATGACAAAGCTGGTCTCCATTCATTATTCAGTTTCTATCCTTTCCCAGAAAATAAACATTTCTAAGTAACCATAATGAAAATATTGCAGTTAATCAATAGTTGAAGAAACTACTACAAAGTGGAATGAAAACATTTATATATTTTAACGCAAAGTAATAAAGTTTCACACTGCATCTAGATCAAATAATTCTCAACCTATGACTCATACAAAGGAACATTATATTAAATGTAGTAAAGCGGATTGAGTGAATTTTTCCTCCATCACATCAAATATTCAATTTCAACTTGATGCAATCAATGCCACACCAGAAAATGATGACATTTGAAAGTGGGGGAGCACAATACCAACATTTTTGTTTTGATTTTTTTTCTCTTACTGTAGCTAAATGTAAGGAAATAATCACTTGGCTTGCATTCTTGGCCTTCCTTGGCAGTGGCATGTGCTCTGAGGATTCCTGAAGGCAGGAATCCTATCACTAATTTTTATGAGCTATATCTTTTATAAGTTATTTTTTAAATTGAAGTACCTTTTTCTTAAATCCCTGTTAATATTTTTACAGTTTAAGATTTCTCCCCTCAGAGTAGTTCTCCTACCACCATGTCACCTGTGAACCATCGCCTTAATCTCTTATGCTCATCCCTCCCCCCAAATTTCACCCTCCCTTCTCCTCCCTTGCTATATGCTTTAGTTCTGCTGTCAGTTTGTTACTGTTAACTTTTTCTTGTCCTTTTGTTTGTTTTCCCTATATCCCACATAGAAATGAGATGACCTGAAATTTTATCTTTTTCTTTCTAGTTTATTTCAGTCAGCATGATTCCTTCTAGATTCATCCATGTTGCTGCAGATGACAGAAGTTTGTATTTTTGATTGCTGAATAATATTTCATTGCATAAATATACCATGGCTTTCTGACTCATTCATCTGTCTTGGGGCATCTGGGTTGGTTTCATATCCTGGCTATTGTAAATAGTGCAACAATAAACATAGGAGTACAGGTGTCCTTTTGGATTAGTGTTTTGGTGTCTTGGGTAGATTCCCAAAAGTGGAATTACTAGATTGAATGGTAGTTCCATTTGCAGTAGTTTGAAGATCCTACACATACCTTCCATAGTGACTGGACCAGTTTGTATCTCCACAATCTTAATTTTTTCCAAACATTATGAAGCAAATATTTCTGCCTTTAGAACTACACATTTGGACATATAGAGTTAAAATGAACTAAATAACAAATACCTGATTTGACAGTCCCTTCACTTTTTAAAAATCCTATGTAATCACCTCTCCTTTTTAAGAAAAAATATGATGATATTGAACAGTCATTTGAATTTTTGAAGAAATAATTGAAACTGTGCTTTGGAGACACAGCATGTATTTTGAAATCTTTTGAAATCCTTGAAATAGCTAGAGACTTACGTCCAAATAGTAACCTCTCTCCCAAACTCCACATTTAAAAATACAATTTTCTGTTGTGTAGAGGCCCCTCAAATTACTAAAAATGGATCTATTATATGATTCAGCAACTCCACTGCTAGAAGTCCACCCAAAGGACACAAAAACATTAATTCAAATGGAAACTTGCACACCTATGCACATTGGCATCATTATTTACAATAGCTTAGATATAAAAAAAAACAGCCTAAATGTCCCAAAACAGATGAGTGGATCAGGAAGATGTGGTTTATACATACAATGGAATACTACTCAACAAAAAAGACAAACTCGTGCCATTTACAGTAACATGCATGATGCTGGAAGGGATTATGCTCAATGAAATAAGTCAGAAGGAAAAAGAAAAATATTGGATGATCTCACTTATAGAAGGAATATAGAGAAACTGAACAAAGGGTCAGTAAAAGATAAAACTTGTAGATAAACTAAAGAGCTGAGGTATACAGTAGGAGAAGGAATCGGAGAGGGTTTAAACAGGGGAGGGAAGAGCACAAGGGCTGTGGTGACAGTTCATACATAATGTAGTGGGAGATTAAGGGGATTACACCTGAATGGAGAAATGTAATATTAAACAAAAATGAACACTAATGTAAACAGTAAAAATATGAAAAAAGTAAATAAAGCAATATTTTCTTAAACTTATTTGAATTTCATCAGAGTTATATATTATGCTTCTTTCTTTCCTCTCTCACATTTATGGACAATCTTTTAAGTAACAGATTAATTGGAATTAAGCTTATATCCATTTTTGGTTTCTTACTAAGGGTGCACAGACAAAGAGCAAGGCAAATCATATTAGGTAATGAGAAAATGAGTAGTTCAGCCTTAGGAAGTTGCCATCAAGAGAACAGGATGTTGCATCTTGAAGGATATAATTGAAAAAGCATGGTTGTCTTGAAGTAGAAGGGATGGAGGAAAGCTAGAAGAAGCCAGCATCCTAAGCCTGGGCTCTGATGAGCAGAGAGATCATTTCAAAACAGCAAGTAAGCTACACACGTTTGTACCTAGCTAATGGATACTAGGTGCCAGCAATGGTGACCAGTCAAGAATCTACCTTCTCCCAGGTAAAACAAAGAGAGAGATTCAGGTCCTCTCTTACATTCAGAATGTGGGAGATGCCAGGCACCCAAGAGAATGCTCTGGTTGTAATTTTGAAGCAGGGTGTTCGCTTCCTTTTTATCTACCCACATACCCAGAAAGACCTTTGAAACTTAAAAAAAAAAAAAAAAAAGAAAAGAAAAATCATTTCTTTCGTGGGAAAGGGTTTTTACTTCAGTAAAGTTGATTCAAACCTTAGATCCTTTAATTAGGAAAATACAGTTGCTGACATATTTCAAAGTTTTCCAAGGCCTCTGAGAGACATCTACCCGCCCACCTTCACAAATTCAGGTTTGGAACGCTTAGTCTGAATTCCGTAGCTGTGCTCATTAGCTCAGAGGTTTTCAAACTTTGCTCCTTATTAGCATCACCTGGAGAACCTTCAAAAATCCTAATGCCCAGGTCGCCCAGTTCCAATTAAATGAGAATTTCTGGGAATTGCGGCAGGTATCACTCCTCCGGGGACTCCTAAATGCGCAACCATGCACGGCGCGCCGCAGGTCTAAGTCCTTTAGGTCGCTGGCTGTTTTAAATCACTGTGTCACAAACAATAGAAAGGCGTCTGCTGCAGACATAATTTACTTAAAGTCATGTTAGAAAAACATTGATTTTGGGAGTATATGACCTCGCAGTGCTTTCCCTGTTAGTAAGCAACTGCAATTTCTTCAGCCAACGCCAAGGGGCACCCTCTTCCTCCTCTCGCCACCTGGACAGCCTTCCCACTTCTAAACGCACAAAGAGCCCGGCCTCCTTCGGGGTGACATCACAAAGGGCTGATACCCCGCCCCTTCGGCGCCACCACGTGTGTCCCCGCACCCGGCGGCCACCAGACTCAGTCCCTAGCCGGCCGGTCTGGGCAGAGGAGGAGGGTGGTTGGCAGTGACTGGAGGCTTCGCTATGGGAAGTTGTTCTTTCGCTCTTTCGTGCGCAGCCCACCTCCCTGGTTCTCCGCTGCTGCCGTCGGAGGAGAGCACCGGGAGGCGCGGGTTGCAGCCTTGGCTGCCTCTCCCAGCCTCGGCGGTCGCGCGTCTGGGCAGGTGCTGAGCGCCCCCGGTGCCTCGCTCGCCGCCTCCCTTCGCTGCCCGGCTGCCCGGCTGTCCGGCTGTCCGGCTGCCGCAGTGCACATGGGGTGTTGGAGGTAGATGGGCTCCCGGCCCCGGAGGCGGTGGTGGATGCGGCGCTGGGCAGAAGCAGCCGCCGATTCCAGCTGCCGGAGGTCCACGCGCCCCGGGCGCCCCTGCAAGTCCCGGACTCAGCCATGGGGACCTCTGCTAACAGTCCCACCACTCTCGCCTTCTGCAACCGCATCGCTGGAGCCACGATGATCGCGGGCTCCCTTCTCCTGGTGAGCGCTCGGGGGGGGGGGGGGGGGGGGGGGGGGGGGGGGGGGGAAGCTGGGGGCGGCGGCCACGCCGGAGCTTAAGGCGCTGTTCTCCCGGTGCCGGGTGGGTCCCCCGGCCCGGGCTGTGGGGTCCGGCTAGCTGGGATGCGAGACTTGCAAGAGAGGGCAATAGAACCGAGGGCTCCGACCGGGTTTTATTGGGAAGCCGCAGGTTTAGCCGGGACTCGGGAATGAAGGCGAATTGTTTTCTTTGCAGTCTGGCTGCGCTGGAGGAGGCGCTAGAGGTGGCCGCCGGGTTTCCTGCGCATTTCAGAGCTTTTTTCCCTACTCGGCCCCCTTCGTATCCCCACTACCTTCCCACACCTGCACAGCCGAAGGCCGCAGCCCCTCGGCGTGGTGTGGGGCTGGGAATGCGGTGTGGGACGCCGTGGGCTGACAGTGGCTGCCGCTTTGTTGCAGCTGCAGTGTCATGTCGGGATGCTACCGCAGTGGGAGAGTGGTACCGGTGCGCGCCGGACACTGGGGACCGCTGGGTGCATCGGTGGCTTGCATTTTAGAGTAGAGTGCAAACTGCCCCTCCCCCACCTCTCCCTGTTGGCTCGGGTGGGTCCTAGTTTTTTGCACACCAAATAAAGAACCCTCAGACCCACTCTCAGGCATCTGCAAAGCTTCGGCTCCCCACCAGCCAGTGCGCTGGTACTTGAGTGGGGGAAGGGGACGGAGATCAACATAGAAGAAGATAAATTTTCACCGTTCTCCTTCTTTCTCTTTTACCTGTGTTCAGGTTAGTGACCCTACCGGGTGGGGCAGCTTCCTTTTCCAGCTCCCAAGCTGCCTTCAGCTCTAGGGCGTGTCTTACATCTAGTCCTCCCCCATCACTTACCTGTTCTAAACCAGAAACCACCTTTGACCCAAAACTTAACTCCAACTCCCCCAGATCCCTTCCCCTGTTTTCCAAATGTGAGGGAGGAGGAGGAAGGGGGAGTTAGATGGAAGAAAATTTGAGATCAAACCCTGGAGCCACCTTAAGCTTCCCATGCCTTTTCCTCTCTGCAGGGAGGATGGAGATTCTTAACTAAAAACCAAACAAAAACAATAGTCTATTTTCATGACAGGGCTGTGGTAGGGGAAAACAGGCTTGCTGTCTCCTTTCCGAAAAGAACTCAATGCCTGGCTAGCCAAGAGCTGCTTAGATCCCAAGGCAGTGCAGTTGCTATGGCCTGGGAATTCATCCTACAGACACTCTGGTTCTCTGTGTCAGTGTGGGATTTTAGGGGAAAAGAGAGACTAAAGAAAAGTTTGGTGCACTTAGCATTTATAATGAGGCAAGCCCCAGTGTCCCTTCAAGAGACTTTTCTGCCCATTTATAGTAATGACCAAGTCAAGATTTGTATACCTGAAACAAATGTGGTGGATGGTGAGCAGTGTGGGGTGTATTCTAGCAGTGTACCTGAGTTGATCATTTTATAGGCACTTTGATCCTAATGTTTCTAGTGGTGTTAGATTTATCTTTGAATTTCCTCCTCCTTTTTTTTTTTTTTTAGATCTACTACTCCATTCCACCATGTATCTACAGGATCCCTTCAGTGCATCTGATTGTTGTGCTCCTCATAAGTTGACACTGAGATTAAATCTTAAGTCAGTGCAATGTTTCACTAATTTTTAGCTCGAGTTAGGGTTTAAAGTAACGTCTTCATGTAATAAAATTGTAGGTTTTTCTTTTCTTAACTGTTTGAGAGCCTAACTCTTTTTCTTAAGCCATTAAGTTCAATTTCCTTAAAAATTGTGAATTTGCAGCTAAAGACCTGAGAATTGAAGTCTGGCAATTTTATTTTAATGTGACATTTATAGTGGAGTTTAGATGCAATCTCAAGGTGTTAACCAAAGCAGGCATCCTTATTCTCCTGCTAACTCTAATGGAAAGTCTACACTTAAATTCATGAAATGGCCTGAGATTGACCCTTTGTCCTGAGGGTGACTGAAGTGGTTTACCAGGAGTCAGCAGGGCCATGCTATAAACTCCAAGCAGGGTGAGTAGGAGACAGTGTCTTTTATTTTTCCTATTCCTACTGTATAAACCTGAGTCCTCAAGTGTGACGTTGGTAACTATAAAATGATCTCATCACATAGTTCTAAGGATTACTTATCTCATCGGGATTCTTGGTTATGTGAAAGGACATATGCCAAGTACTGGAGTCCAGGTAACACGCAGGGTCTGCAGAACGTTGCTGGGGGGATAGGGGTGGGGATGGGGTAGAGAAGTTAGTGGCCTATCCATATTTTATAGTTTGATTGAAAATAATGTCCCTAATAAAGTGTTCTGTTTATCATCACCTTTAAATATCTTCCTTTTTATATGGTAATTGTTATTATCATCATTTTTGATACTTTTCTTGTCATGATAGCTAACTGCATGACAGAATTTACATATGTAAACTTACATATGAAGGCTTTTATATATGTATGTATATATATACACATACACATGTACACATACACACACTAATATATATACACTTAGGTTTGTATGATTAAATATATGTATGAATTACCTTGTATAAGTTACTTGAGATATATATATATATATTATCTCATGTACTTATAGCATCTCTTTGAAGCAGGCAGTATTCTCTCCATCTCCATTTTACAAATGAGAAAATGGAGGCTGCAACTTCATTGGTTTGTTTTCCATCATGCAGCCCAGATTTGTGGAGCTGGAACACAGGACCAGAACTAGCCACCAATTCCATTTAGTAATTCAGCCTTTACAGGCACTGGGGCTGGAACCATGGGTTGCCTGACTCCTCAGACCATAGTCTCTCCTTCTCTTCTGTGCTTTACTGTTTGTTTCATAATTCCAAATTGCTAGATGATGAAATGCAACAGCAGAGAAGGCCCACTGGGGGAAAGTTAAGGCTGGTGGTTTGGTGTGTTGCAGAACATTAATGAGAACTACATTAGTGCTTTTGGAAAAAAAGTAGTCTTGCTGTGTGTGCTTCTATCTCTGATGAGTCTAGGCATCTGCATGATGTTATAAAGTGAACCACAAACTGAAAGAAAAAATATTATGTGCTTCATGCCCAAAGTCTGGAACTTACCGGATATGATAAAGAAGATCTTTTCTGTTTGTGCCACTGTTAAAGAATGCCCTGGAAGGGATTGCCCATATGATACAACACAGGTTGTCTCCTCTCCTCAGAGAGCTTGCTTTGAGTAAACAGATAGCGTGCTGGCAGTGGAGTAGGCAGAAGAGGAGGGAGCCATCATGATAAGGAAATAAGATATTCATTCATGGAAACCATTATTCTGTGTGTGAATTCCAGAGAGAGGGATATTGTAGGAGTTTGTTCAGCTAAGTGTTTGTCTGGAAACTATGAGGTATTAGTAGTGTTTATCACTATCATTGAGACAGGGTAGCCAGTTTATTAGTGCCACCTTCTGCTGTCCTCGGCAGTGGGATGAATTGGAATTTGGATCTTGCCTGATTGGCACAGTTTATGTTATATAAAAGATGTTTGCCCAATGGTAGTGTTGCCTGGGCCTCACCACTCAACTGAAATCAGTGGGTAAGTGTAATATAAGTAAAATGCAAAACATAAATGATGCTAACTTCTTTAAAATTCTTCAAGTAATGTTGTTAGTTTAAATGTCAGAGGAGGAAAACCCTTCCAAGTCTCAGAATAATATACCTTATCCTTGGTAGGTAAAGTGACATAGTGAGAAGAATGGGGAACACAGGTGTACCTGAACTCAACATTCTTGACCTACCTCATGAATCTTCCATTCCTATCAAAATGTTCAGAATGGAATGAACTTTCACATCTGAATTGTATGGCTGGATCTTTGAGCTGAATCTACCTCTGGTCCAATCCCAAACAAATGACCAGTGTAAATAAAATGCACAAGCAAGCTCAATTAGCAAGAAACAAAATTCTTGTCATAAAAAGTATACTACCTAAAATTGAGAAAAAAGAAAAAAAAACAAAAAAGCAGAAAACCATGAGATTAAGTAGAAATAGATCTACCAGTTGGTTAAATTATATATTTTAGCATGGCTAAATTTGGACAGTCTGTCAAACTGATTATGGTCAGTATTTTCTAGGATAGTTTTCAGAAAGCTTCTTTTTCCAGGTAAGCTCTGATTGAATAGGGATGAGCAGGCATGAGCAGCTGTGCTGGTTCTGGGAGGTGTTCTCTGTACTTTCTGCATTGTGCATCGAAACGTGAGACATCACACTCTGACTTTACACTTGGCTCCATCCGTGAACAGGGGAGGTAAAACCTCTTTGGAGACTCCTTTGTCAAGATGCAAATGGATTTTGTATTCAGCTGGCTCTTTTTAAAACATTTAAACTATAATTGGCTTAAATAAACTTTATCACATTTTGTTATTGTCGACTGGAAATGGTCAGATGCATCATCTGACTGTTCAGGGGCCAGTATGATTTGAGTGACTTTTCATTGCGTAAACTGCCATGCTATTTTCTAGTAAGCACTAATACTCTATTGGCCCTCTTCTCCGAAGCAGACCTGGCAAATTCCCATGAGGCCGGGTCGCCAACAACTTCTTGGCAAACTCAGGTGCTTTTCCTCTGCTACAAAAGGAACCCAGGGTGTCTCTAACACCCTCCACCCCCATGACCACTTGGAACAGCTACGTTCTGGACCATCAGCCACAGATATGTCTGTTTGACAGAGTGAAAGCTGAAACCAAAAGGAGTCAACTTGGTCCCCAGAATTGATACCCATTTAGCAAGACTCTGAGTTTTATTGCTGCCAGAGTAGCAGCTGTTGTTAACCTTTGACTCCTTAGGAAGAGGAGCAAGATCATGAATAAATTCTGGCATCGCTCAGTGTTTATATTTGTTAAATACTGAAAAATAAACAGGAATTCTAAATTGGCTTGCATGTTGGCTTTCCTAACACTTCCATTTCCAACCTGAGGCCAAGCTGAGAGGATCTTGCACAGTGTTTATAGTCCCAGGGAAGCTGGTAGATGTCAGTGACTATGAGCTAGATGTGGAGTTGTAGAGAGCTAGGGTTCACTGATATTTATGGATTCAAAGTGGTAGTGACCTCAGTCTACTTGAGTATACTAAAGTCAGCAGAGTGGCTCATTTCCCTAGATTCTGGCTACCTGGATTTTTTTTATTTGTTTGTTTTTGTTTTTTGCTTATCAGCATTCTGATCTGTGAAACAAACTATTTGCAGTGGTGGGAAAATCGTGGTCTAGAGGGACCTCAGGTGGGACTGGGTAGGTTGCAAGTGGGAAGCTCCGTGGCCCCATCTTTTCTTTTAGGATGTTTAAAAATTATGTCTAAAACTTTGTTCTAAAGTAAAACAATAATAAAACAAGGAAGGGGGGAGCTTGTTAAGCTAAGTCACAGCAAGACTCATTATCTGATCTTCATATAATTTTCCATTGACTCTTCTGCCACCAGAACTGCTTAGTGGCTTAGTTGCTTGGAGTGTTTGCTAATCTGTTTTGGGAGAAGGAACATGAAGTTAATGGATTTAGGAGGCAGGAAGAGGAGTGAGTCCATGAATCTGGGAATCAGATGAAAGTTGTTGTGAATTCAAGAGGGTATTAGAGCTCTAATAGAAGAATATTAATATCAGTTAATATTAATCATGGGTATTGATATTACTGACTCTAATTTATTAAATATTATCAATAGCATTGCATTGAATACCTTCTAAAATGATCTTAGGAGGTCTTAAAAGTCCATGAGATAGTAGCATTGACCCATTTTACAGATAAGAGAATGTGACTTGAGAGAGGTTGTGGTTAAGTAATAGGACATTGGTAGAGAGAGGATTAAATAAGACACTGTGACTTTGTAAAACTTCTTTTGTCAAGTTTGTAAGTAAAGGATGAGAAACCTTTATTTACCTAATTTTATTTCCTCTTAAGGGAGTGATTAATTCTCTTTCTGTCAGTGACCAGTTCCTCTCCCTGATGACAGTTGAAAGTTTAGCCAAAATGACCAGTTGCAAAGTAAGAGTAATCTCTCTCTCTCTCTCTCTCTCTCTCTCTCTCTCTCTTTCTCTCTCTCTGTATGTGTGTGTATTGAAAGGGGAGGATGTGGAGCCATTGGCAAGCAGTGGTGTGACTCCTATGGTGTGACTCTGACGGGCAGTGGTGCCACAGTTAAGATGGAAAGATACTCTTGCAAATTGAAATGTTATAAATAGGGAATGGATGTTTTACTTTTCTGCTACTTGGGTCATTTTGAAAAATATTTGCTTAGTGAGTAACAGTGTGACATGGCTTCTGCCTAGCAATGTAGTTTCTACTCATTTATTCTGAAAGCTTAAGGATCTTTTAGACTTTTCTTTGCCACCAACCTGATTATTGATAGAGGAAAAGTTCTTGGTCCAGCATCACCTGTTAGTATCTCCTTTGCTAGTTTTTCATTTTAAGTCTCTTAGAAACTGGTTTAACTTCATGATTTATGTGGTTGGGGGTAGGGGAGGGAGAGTGCGGGGGGGGGGGGGGGGGGGGGGGGGGGGGGGGGGGGGGGGGGGGGGGAGGGGGAGGGGGAGTATGTGTGTGTTTGTGGTTTATCACACTCACTTGTCACACTCATCCAATCAAGCTCTTAAATTTATCTGTTTGTAAACTAGGGACACTGTATAGATTCAAGAAAGACAAAAATGAGAGGAAACCCAGTCATCTGGCTCTGAGAAAGGTTAGAAATCTCTTTTCCAAAAGAACCTTTATGATAAGACCATTATGTGTCTGCATCCTCGGTATGACCAAGTCAGCCTAACCATCTGAGGTCAGACAGGGTGGTAGTGAATGGGGAGGAGATGATTCAAAATCAAATGGTGACAAATTTCCAGAATAATTAGTTATTACTCATTACCTGCTCCTCCTTCTAGAAATTCATGGCTCCTTTCTTCTCCTGGAACTCAATTTTGCATGCTGGGTCCAAGGAAAATTGGCCAGATGAGACAAAGTTTGGGTGTGCTTCTCTCAGCTCTTGGAATGCTCAGGGCCTGTGCTGTTATTCCATTTCAGCTTCTCAGAGAAGCCTGACAACGTGCTATTCATCTTTGTCTTTCTGGCACGGAGCCCTGACACACAGTAGTTAAGCAATAACTAATGATTGCTGAATGACTTCCAGAAGGCTCTTGTTCTAAACTAACAGTTCATTCATTCTAGACAAGTGAGAGGGTAGTTGGAGCTTGAGTTACATCGCAGTACTCCAGTTAACAACTCCAAGGTTTGATTATTAACAAAGAATGTTTTAAACTTGGACAAATTTGTAGAAGAATTTATTGAATATAGAATTCTCTTTATGTATCTTCTCTATGTGTTCCTATTCTTTGACTGTTATGAACATTTTTGTATAATATGTACAAAATTCATGTGTATTTGCTTATATTCTGCTTTTCTTTATGTAGCTATTTTCTGTTATTTTCACAATATATTTGTATTTTTCATTCAGCTAGTAAAAACTTATGGTGCATCTTTTAAATGTTAGGCTTTGCTAGACTCTGGGTTTATTATGGCAAAAGATTTTACATATTTCCTCCCTGTGGAATTATTAGTTGATCAGGAAAGACAGAAGGGGGGATATTGAAGAAGGACTAGTAATTCAATGAGCAGAAGAATACGTATGCCAGCAGGAAGAAACAGCATGTGGAATGGTCTAGAGGTGAGAAAGAGACCATATTTTCATTGTGGTTAGCAAAAAGGGATAATGAGAGCATGGATTGCATGTGAAGAGGCAGGCAGTATTCAGACCAAATAAGACCTTTTAAACTGTGAACATTCACTTGAAGTACCTTAGCTTATGTGAGTAGGGTTATACCATGACTTGAATTAATATTTTTTTAAATGATCATGGTGGCGACTCAGGACAATAGATTAGCATAGTGGCTGAAGCCATTTGGGATCTTTTGCTGTAGTTCACAGGAGAGGTGATGATTTTGTGGTGGGGCATACACTTAGTTAGATGTGAGTAATTTTGAAGACTGTTGACTCCTGGTGAGATAGAAAGAAGCTGGTGAAGCTGAAGGAAAACAAATCAAGACTGCCTCACTGATTCCTGAGCTGAGTCTTTGGGTTATCTGACTACTTTAAAAAACATAGGGGAAGTGGGTGGGTGGAATCAGAGAACCCAAAGTTTGGATGTGTATTGGCAAGTCTGAGGTACTCGTGATTCACATCAGGTCAAGCTTTTGTGCCTGCCATTTTTAAATAGCCGCTTCCTTGTGGGCAGCGTGTGGACTATCCTACACATCCTGTTGTTAGATGCTTGGCTTGTCATCGTTGTTCTCTACCATAAACAGACTAGTAAAGTTGTCTCTTTACAGACCAATGGCTTCTTGTCCTTTTCAGTTGTTTTAGTGAGGTGTATTCCCCAACGTGGCTTTGCTGGGTCAATGGAAACGAGTGACTGCTTTTATGGCTCTTGTTGTGTATTGCCAGATTGTCTTTCGAAAGACTGAATTAATCCACAGTTGCACCAGCCACCTATAAATGTGCTTTCTATTCTATAAACCTGTCAGTGATAGAGCTTATAATTTTAGTTTATTTATCATGACTTTTGGGGTCTCTTCTTTTTTAATTGAGGTTATAGCTTGCAATATTGTATATGATTCAGGGAATAAATTCACACTTTCTCATGTATGTCACTACACTCACCATAAAAGCACCCGTAATCCTTTACTGTAGACCATTACCCTGTCACTTACCCACTCCCTTGTTCCCACTGTTGCCCTTGCTCCTCTTCTAATAGCTTAAATTCTGAGTCATATTTCTCGGGTTTGTTTTGGTTTTGTTTTGTCAGTTCTTTTGTTTTGTTTCTCTCTATTCCACATATGAGTGAAATCATCTAGTATTTGTCTTTCTCCTTCTGGTTTATTTCACTTAGCATAATCCCCTCCAGTTCTATTTCTACTGCCTTAATATAGATATGTAAGGATCTATATTGGTTGAGTAAATTTGCATTTCAGTAGTTGCTAGGGATGTCATAAATGTATCCACATGATTACCTTTATAATTATTCATGTCTTCTGTTTCAACTGTTGTGAAATTTGTGTTTACTTCTTTTGCATCAATTCTTTACATTTTTGGTTATTGGAATAGCTTCTTATATATGGCATGCAGTTTCACATTCTACTTTTAATGTTATTATACTTAATGAAAAATGTGGATTAATCTTAAACCCATTTTTTTTTGTATCTGAGAATATTTTTTTCTTTTTTTTTAATCAGTAGTCAGAAATAAATCTCTTTAGTTGGCCTAACTATGCTATGTCTTTGAATTTTATATTTTATCTTTTAAATACTGGGTTTATTGACCCATCTGGATTTTAGCGTCATGTGTCTGGTGAGAACTACATCGTCATCTTTTGTCCGTAGGATGTTCATGCAGCTGGGATGAAGAAAGGGGTGTATGGTCAGGAGTAAGTTTAGAAAGTGTCGGGGTCAACTATACCCCATTTTCTGAAGCCCCCCTGCAGATTCTCCTGGAGCCATCAACAGGCTGAAATTAAATTAACTGCTTCTCCAAGAAAGATCTGCAATCAGGAACATTTCCTAAATTTTCAGACACAAGTATTTTTAAACTTTATCTGTAAGAGCTCGGTAGTATTTTTGGGTTGGTAATTCATGTGATTTTCTGAACACTATTCACTTCTCCCATTTAACTTTGAAAGGACCCTAGGAAATGCCTAAATTTAATATAATTTCATTTGTTAGAAAATACCCTCCTCCAACTATGTAAAATGTAAAAACCATTCTTAGCTTGTGGGCTAAAAAAAAAAAAAAAAAAAGCAGGCAGCTGGCCAGCTTGTTTACTCATATTTTAGACTCTAGAATCACCATGGTAACATCTTGTTACCCCATCACATCTTGTGGGACTGCATCAGGGAAACTCACTCCAGAAAATGCTTACTTCAATTCTGCCCATTTGTTCTATGTGTACTTATTAATAGTAAATCCTTTCTCTTATCTCTTGTGTTTTCTCATTTGCTATGAACTTGCTTATACTTTAAATCTGTTTTAAAATACCAATTGGCCCTTGTCTTTCTTTTTAACTCATTACCATGCTGTCTGTATCATATGTGGTAGTATGCACTAAGACTAATTGTTTTAACATTACAACTTCTTAGACTTAAGTCTTTGATATACTTCTCAGGAGTTGGATATTTGTATTTCAAAAAAATTTCTTATCCCAAATGAATGAAACTAAAATACAATAACATGTTAAGTTGAAGGGGGGGGGTGATAATTAAAATTACTAGTGTCTATGAAATACTTCCTTATATCATACATGCTTCCACTTCCTTTATCTGAATCAACAATTAATTTTGAAAACAATCCAGGAGAGTAGGCATTACTATTATCACACTATCCTGATGAGGAAAGGCACACAAGTCAAGCCACTTGCCAAGATTCTCCAGTTAGGACAGTGCAGTGCGGGGCTTACCCAGCACACTGTAGGCTAAAATAGCTTTTGTTTATACTTTGATGCTAGAGTGGTGGGTGTTGCTTAGTTTGGCCTAGGTCTATGTAAGGATTGTGTGAATCCTTACTGAGTGCAGAAGAATATGTGCCCTAAACCTTTACCACTGTCTTATTTATAATATTTACAATATGGCTTTTCCATGTAAGGTAGCTCTCCATACAGTTTGCCATTGAGTTGGACAGGAGAGCCAGTTCTGAGACCCAGGACCTGAATGCTGAATCCTTGCTCTCTTCTGCATTGCAGGTTCCAAGACGGCATCTGGGTTGAGTCTTGCCTGTTTTTTTCCCTTTTTCCCAGTGTTCCTTGAGCTTGTCTGATTCCAGTCTTACAGTCAGCACATTCTAGCTTTGGCATTCTCTGTATTCGTCAGCTTTAACAACAGTCTCTACTTTCGCCCTAGCAACAGAAGACTTTTTTAAATCAGAGATCATAGTACAAAATGCAAGAGCCTATTGAATTTATATAGCATAACTGGGAATAGTTATGTGGAAGCTTTCCTCTTCATACACTCTTTTTTCTCCAAATCTAGAGAATTCCCAGCAGTCAGTGGTTTGTTATTACGAATTTAATGTAATGTTCAAATAAAAACGATCAGAAATCCTGGGGGTTTCTGCTGGCTTTTGTCTTTTGACCATTAACATATTTTATAGTCACCATATTGGGAATAAATTGCATTCTCTATCTTTGTTATATCCACAGTAACTGAGATTCCTCTTAAAATACTTATTTTCTGCAGCATTAAATTTTTTTTCACAGTAAGCTCAATACAGTAGGGATCTTTCTGTTTATCCTTTATGAAAAGGCAATAGTATATTACTACCCTAAGCTTGTTCATTTTCCCATTAACTATTATTGGAATTTGATAAAGAACTAGAATGAGATAAATATATAGTACTGTAAACTGCAAGGATTTTTTCTCCAATTTGTTTGAAGGATGAGATCATCTGAAAAGAATTATTTAAGATAAACAAGCATAATCATTCTGACATGTGTTAGCAAATCCAAGTATTTTTTTCTTCTGCCAGGTTCATCTTTTCATCTTTGTGTCCTACAGTAGAAATGACAACAGAAAATGTACCTAGAAAACCTTCATAGCTGGTCATTTTAGAGCACTTTTGAAATTTGCTTTGTCTTGGGTTTTACTTTTTGCTTGGGTTTTTTTTTTAAATACTCAATAAGTATTTACAGTGTTCTCAAATCCTTTGCAATTTGGTATGATAACACTGATATAGCCTCACTTATCTTTCACTGTTGATGAAATAAGTGTCTGAGATAAACAAAAATTTCCAGATGACAGTGTTTAAATGAGAATGGAACTTAGATACTTTTGGAGAATGATCTCATAATACTGCTTATAATTCTAAGCACCAAGTTAGTATAATCTTTTGAGAAGTGGTTTGAGTTCATTACTTGGCTTATCATCTTTAGCTTCATGCTGAGCATATTCTTGTAAACCATTTATGATTCTTTTAAAACAAAGTGATATTCTGTGGGTCTTTGGAAGTGAAATAAACTTTTGCCCATACATGGAAGGAAGTCAGACTGCTTATTCTTGAATTATTGTGGCTACAATGTGGAGACTTTCTGGTTTTTCTCACTTTTTATACCTGTGTTGCTCCAGTAATCTATGATCACCCACTTGAATTGGCTGCTTCTAATTATTTATGGTCCCATGTCCATTTATTCAACAGATGCTTCTCAGATATATGATAAATTGGGTATTGTCTTTGAGGGCTTGGATAGCATCAATATGTAAAGTAGATACTTTTCATTCGTGGAACAGGTGTGCCACAAGGAAAGACACACCAAATTCATACATTTGGAACTAGAAATTTAGGGTAGTTATTTCATGCCCTATAGAAAAAAAAAGAAATGAGTGAAGATTGCAAGAAGAATGAGTGAAGAAGATTGCAGTTGGGGAGGACAGAGTTGCTATGGCATTTCATAGAAACTGTATTTCTGAAAGATTTCGCAATTTTTCCTAAGTTTTGGGAAAAGATTGAGAGTTTGTAGTAGGGAATGAAATAAATGAGCAGATTTGATGTGTGAGTTGGGGTTGTCAAGAAAGGAAGCTGAGATTTCCATGTTAGACTTTCTGAAGAGTTCTGAGGCTTCTGTGCTTGAACTCCCAACCCTTGTATCTTCACAGTTCTTTGGACTACTCAGCACAGGTGTTGATATTCTAAAAAGGGCAAATAGTCTCTTGTGCAACTATCCAAACTCCATTGTAAGATTAAAACCACCATAAGCAATACTTAAATGAGTGGCTGGGTTCTAATAGAATGTATTATAAGAATACATTGCTGGGATTTAGTTTGCTGGCCCCTGGCTCAGACACTGTTTTGTTTGTGGTTTCCATGTTCTTCATTATTGAGGTGGTTGAGCAAGGGCGGAAATGTAATCTCTGTGCTTGTCCCTGGCCTTGAACTGCTTATAATCATTATGGGAAGATAAGTAGATACACTTAGGAGGTCATCAGCACACATTACAAGACAATATGTAATTAACCATCAAAATGGTGACCAGAGACAGGAAATGCAATGAAGAGTGTATTCATCTGCTTAGAATCTGGGTGTTTAGGATAGTGTTGAAGACTTTGTGGAGAAGTGGAACTTGACAAATAGATACTTTGAAGGTTAGAGTTGAATACAACCTAGTCTAAACTGCTAATTTTACAAGTGAGTAAAGGAGGGCCTACTGATCTTAAGGCAGAGCCTGGATGAAAGAAGGTCTTCTCTTTTCTAAATCTAGGTCTAGATATTCTTTCTATATCAGAACTGGTTTTCCTGCAGGTTGAAAATACGTACATAGTGAATTCACATTAATAAGGAAGAGGAATGGAGTATAGGTTCCATATTATGGGTTGTGTGGAAACTTCTTTGTTGTAAAATAAAATCATTTTCAGAAGACTGAGAACAGCTTGGCTGTGTGTAAGCATCTGGAATAGAAAGGAAATAAAAGAGAAACTGGAGAGGAAAGTTGAAAGGGGGAAGCATATAGAGCTTAGAAAAAATGCATGCATATACTAACATATGAACAAAGAAGCAGTCTGTATGTCCCCATAGAGAAGTCTCTAAATTCAGGCATATCCACACACTTAGCCATGATAAAGAATGAAATACTTTCTGAGATGAAGACACTTCAGTCATGCAGTATGAGAAGATGAACAAAATCAATCACACAATGTGTTTGTCCCCTTTAGGGTATGTAAAACCAAAACCCAAAACAACCGAAACAGTTCAACTTAAAGTATGTATGTGTTTATGATAACATTTGGAGAAGTCTAGAAAGATGCACTTAAACGAACAGTGACTCTCTGGGGATGGCTGCACTTGAGCAGAGATTTGAACAGTTTCCTATATTATGTCATTGTAAGAATTATTATTAGGGTGTTGATTTTTGTTGTAAGAATTATAATGAAAAAGGAACAGTATGAAACAGTAAGAAATGCCAGACTAAGTGTAAGTGGCTCCAACCATGAATTTGGGCTGTCTCCAAAGTCTTTCTCATTATCAGAAATGAGTGCGATGGAGAAGCATGCTTCAGTTTAGGGGGTCACAGGATCCCTTGGAAAGCTGAGAAACAAAGCAAAACAAACTTCTGGCCCCAGTGCAGTTCAAGGAGTTTAGTGATAAGACTAAGGATGTGACTTTTTCAAAAAACCTCCTCAGATAATGGCAATGCGCATTTGGGGCAGGAAGCTCTGGTAAGCCACTGATTTAGTGTCTCTGTGCCTGTGAGATAATGAAGGGTCTTGGTCAGCAGGCACAAGTTCAGGTTTTCTTATTTTTCTTTTCTTTGCTTTCTTTCTTTCTTTCTTTCTTTTTTTTTTTTTGAGGCTAGGTCTCACTATATTGCCCAGAGAACCTCAGACTCTCGTTGCCTGGGGTACCCCGAACTCAAGTGATCCCCAGCCCCAGCCTTCCAGGTAGCTGGGATTACAGGCATGCACCACCACGTCCAGCTATTTTTTGAGAATAGGTTTTGTTATGTTGCCACAGGTGGGTCTCGAATCTGTGGACTCAAGTGATTCCTAGTCTCAGCCTCCTGTCCTAGGCTTGGGATTAAAGCCGCTTGCCACTGCGGCCGGCTACAATTCAGGTTTTCTAGTCTACTCTCTTGAATTTTTCACTGTCTTCTGACTCAGAGTAGCATTAGATTTTAGGTGTTACTTAAATTTGGTTTTATGGTTTATAAGAAACATTCTTGCACATTGTGTTTGAACTTGGTCCATCTCCTCTTCACTGCCCCAATACATCACTCCCAGACCATCATTAAGAATAATTTTTATCTCATGTATCTTTTAATTTTTTCAGAAGGCAGAAGGTTGCCATTAGACTAGTAAGAAAAATACCAGTTTTAGATAAAAAATTCTCCAGTGAACCGAGAGGACTTAGAAAAATAACTTTTCTTGGGTGCCTCCTGAGTGTCTATGAAGGGAAAGGAACGTTGCTATCTCATCTCAGGTTTCAGGATAAAGAGCCCCAGAGACATTCCTCCATCCTTTGTAGCTTAGATGGATATAATTATCAACTTTGGAATTGGGAGAGATGTTAGAGGTCCTTCTAGCCCTATGATATTCAAACTTGTCTAAAGCTAACCCTAAGCTGAATTTCTCCCTGAAAGCTTTCTTACCAAACTGTTCAATCAGAGCCGCTGTATGTGTAGGAGCTAGAAGCCCTACCTCTCTCACTCAGGTGGACCCTAGCTTGAGAGATGATCCTGAAAACTGTTCTGTCCTCTGCTCTCTTGAGTCCAACTTGAAAACTTTTGTTTCTTCTTCTTCCTCCTTCCAGGAAAATCATTCACCAATCTGACTGATATGATCTTATCTGTTGCCCTTTCTTCTTGCCACTGCTACCCTGCTAGTCCAGGTCACTTCTTACTCCCACCTTCACTTTATCTTCTAAGTGAATTTTCTTATCTACTCTTCCACATCACTTTCACCTTCCACTCTGCAACCAACTGCATTTTTATTCACAAAGGTGATTACATGCCTCTTTTCTCTCTTCCTCATATAAATATATGGCTTACGGCATTAAACTCAAAACATGGAACTTTTGCAAATTTAGCTGGAGTCAGTGTTGATTCTTGAAGTAGAGTCACCTAATCTTTTTAGTCCTTGAATTGAGCTTCCTACCGCTTTAGGCATTTGCTCTGACCTGTCCTCTGCCTACTCCCTTCCACTCCCCCTACTCAGAATTAAGTTCTGCTTCTTTATCCCTCAGAACTGCTGCAGAATATTTTCCTACGTCCTTGACCTTGGAAGTGCCCCTTAAGCCCCTGTGACCTGCCTCTGTACATCTCCTTTCTAGTAATCTTGACTCTAATTAAGGAATTACTATGCAGTTAGTTGTTTCTCTCCCTCCAGATTTAGAAGTAAACTCCATAAGGGCTGGAATAAAATTAAGGTTCTGTCATCGAAGAGAGACTATTGCACATATAGTAGGTCTTGAAGCACATTTGTCCAATGAATTGAGTGTCTTGTTTTTACACAAATCTCATTTCTAGGTTCAGACCAGTGAGACTGCTGAGGCATTGTTATTTGCTAGCTCTATTTGTAGGAGTTGGATTTGCCTCTTGTAGCATGAGGTAATTTGAAGGTACATTTTTAGAGTCACATTGTCTAAATTGCATTACCTAGTCTGATACCGTTTAAAGAGCCCTGAGCTTTGTTTTAATTAGATACTTGATATGTTATTCTAAAGAATGAAGAACCTGAAAACCTTACTTAATGAGCAGGCAAGAGTGTGGGGCAGTGGTCTGGAGGTGGTTTTTGTGTACCATTAGAGGAATCTCTGGAATTTTAGTGGTCGGGGGGGACTGATATAGAACCTCATATCACCCTCTGCATTTAGAAGGATATATATTGTGGAACTATATGAACTTGAGGGAGACCAGAACCTGGTCCTGTATCCTGTACCCACAGTGCTCTGGTGGCCTCTATGTTGCTTCTGCAGACCTACCTCCTGGCTGGGTGTCTAACTTGATTACCTGGCTCTTCTGTACAGGTAGGAGCCAGACTCAATGACTTCTCTCCTGACCACTGCTCTCTGGCCAAATGACCTCTTCTGTTTTTTGCTTTCATTTAATGCATATTAAATGTGTTTCATTTAATGTGTATAAGTTTGTCATTTAGGTTACTTATAACTTTTCCAAACTTCTTGAGAACTGCTGGTCTCTAAAACTTGCTCTTAGATACCAGATACAAAGGTATTTAGCAAAGGACAGAGAGCAGAACCCATCTTCGTCTTTTGGTTCTGATGCTGGCACTGGGGAGACTGGGATAAGATTTGCCTTGATCCACTTGCCAAATGGAACTTAGCCTCCATAAGATGGTGATGAGCTTTCATTTCTCAATCCAATGCATCTTCTGTACTGAGAAGAGATGGTTGGGCAGATTTTGCAAATAGAAAATCAAGGCTAAGAAAGAAAACTTGAAGTGAAAAGAGAAGCGAATGCCCAATATATCATTATCAGCAAAAGGGCTTTTTTTTTTTTCCTCTATAGCACTAGGTGAGATTATCAAGAAATCAGTCACTGTCCTTTTTTTCCCCTTCTTTTGGTCTCAGATTAAGGAAAAATGAATAAATCTATTCTTACAAGCTGAATTTGTTTTCAATATTGTCATTCAACTGGAGGCAACTGGGATAGAATAAGGGGTTTCTAGAGAGATGCTTGTTTGGTCCCAATCATTAAATTTTAAGGTAGAGGGGAACTGAATCTTTGGTTAAGTTTCAAAGTGCCGAGAAATAGGAACTCCATTCATGTTGGAAGGTCTTGCTTCATTCTCTAGGTTATTGCTACAGAGGCAAATTTAGAAGGAATTTACCCTGTCGGTAGATGGTTTGAAGCAGTCATTATTTTCTTGATTCTTCGTCCTTCTCTATTTTGTAGAGGACAGTGTGAACTTCCTTGTCAGCACTTCCTAATCTTCATTAATACAGAAAAGGTCCTTTAATATTAATTTTTAAACCTCCATCTCTCTTCCTAGCTCTTTTCTCACAAAGACCTCTCATGGCTTAGTGTACCACAAATACAATTTTTTTTCCCTAAGTATTCATTATGGAAGCTAGTATAAAATCCTGTATCACTGGGTGAATTTTCTGCTTTGGGAAATAAATTCGAATGTCTACTAAGTTCTTCTTGGGTCTAGTCTCCTGCTGGGACTCCTGAGGTTGCAGGCCTATGTTCAGCGACCAAACTGCTGAATAAATAGTGTGTAGTTGAAAGCATGATGTCCTTGTTTATAGTGCATTAAGAATGTCAAGGATCTACCCTTGCTTTGCAAACAAAAGCAAAACTCCTTTAGCTTTGTCTTTTGGTTCACTCCAACGGGATGATCTAACACTGTGGAAGTAGCCATTTGGATAGATGTCAACCTTTTTCTCAGTTACTTTTTTCTGGTATCAAGAAATGACACCAGCATTTGGGTCAGGTGACACATATTAAGTACTATTTTCTCCTTGCATTAGGATTTCCACTTCTATTTAGTGTTATAAGTATGAGCTTCAAAGTGCTTTCACACTCTTATTCTCAATTGGTTTTTATAATCAGTTTGAGTTGTCTTGTCAGCTTCATGTTACAGATGGAGAAAAGGAAGCTGAAACAAGAGTCAGGCAACAAAATGAAAGCCGCACAATTCAGTGACTGAATAAGCTTTGTCTCTCTATTGCGTTATAGCAGTGATATCAAGAATACATGGTATCGCTCAGATATTTTACAGGAATGATGATGGTGGTGGTGGGATTGTTTAAGCCTTTCTTTCTCCTTTGTTCCTCTATAATGCTTCTTTGTTTTTGTTTCTCCCCTTTTTATTTCTTTCAGTTTGGATTTTTTAGCACCACAACGGCTCAACCAGGACAGAAGGCCCCAAATCTCATTGGCAAATATCACCACCTTGACCGTGCCACGGGCCAGGTGCTAACTTGTGACAAGTGTCCAGCAGGAACCTATGTGTCTGAGCACTGTACCAACACAAGCTTGCGGGTCTGCAGCCGTTGCCCCAAGGGGACCTTTACCAGGCATGAGAATGGCATAGAGAGATGCCATGACTGCAGTCAGCCATGCCCATGGCCAATGATTGAGAAATTACCATGTGCTGCCTTGACTGACCGAGAATGCACTTGCCCACCTGGCATGTTCCAGTTCAACGGTACCTGCGCCCCCCATACGGCATGTCCTGTGGGCTGGGGTGTGCGGAAGAAAGGGACTGAGATGGAGGACGTGCGGTGTAAGCAGTGTGCTCGGGGTACCTTCTCTGATGTGCCTTCTAGTGTGATGAAATGCAAAGCGTACACAGACTGTCTGAGTCAGAACCTGGTGGTGATCAAGCCGGGGACTAAGGAGGCAGACAACGTCTGTGGCACACTCCCGTCCTCCAGCACGAGCCCACCTCCCCCTGGCACAGCCACCTTTTCACGCCCTGAGCACATGGAATTCCAAGAAGTTCCTTCCTCCACTTATGTTCCCAAAGGTAACTTAACCTCATGAGATCTTTATTTGAGGAAGGCATTGAGCCCAGTGGAGGTACAAAGAATGAGCTTGTACCAAAGATATTTTTTTCCATTTGTAGAATCTTCCAAAGTCACTGCTTGAAGGAGGGCCCTCAAATTATGACTAATTACATCTGGCTTCTTTGAACCTATTTAGAACATTTAGGATGAGAAAAATCTCAATCAGAGACAATCAAATATCTAAAAACTAGTTCATATTAAGCTAGAAATTAACCAAGAGAAGCAAGGGCACATGTGACCTTAACATAAGTCACAAAGTTCTCATCTTGGTTTCAAATTTGTCAAATGCACAAGTAATTTAGATATTTTAAGGTTCTTTCCAGATTCAAATTGTCCAACATGGATTCATTTCTGGACAGATACAGCCAGAAAGAAAGGAGGGAGAGGGGGAGGCTATAATGTGAAATCTGGAAGGGAGGGATGACTATAGGATCCAAAGTGAGACCAAGGATGAGAAAGAAAGCTAAGTGTTTCAGAAAATCTGCAAATTTGCATCATGTTGAAGGTAACTAATCACATCTGGAAAATAATCAATTTATTTTTTACCAAATGATTACAACTTTATGCCCTTTCCTGAATCTACTTGGAATTCCTTTTGAAAATCAGGCAGAATATAAAATTTAGTTTTAATTTTCAAATCTTTTTGAATTTGATTTTTCTGCAATGATAGCCAGTTTGAGTCACACTTTCTGGAGTATGTGCTTGTGGCATACATTTTACCTTCATGATATCCCTGTGAGGAGGGTCTTCTTACAACCACCATTTTAAAATTAAGAAAGAGGTTTACAGAGCTCAAGTGACCAGTCTAGGTTTTCTTAGGGTTGATATAGAGCTGGTCCTGTTTTGTGGGACTTCCACTCCCTAATTGTAATACTCCTAATAAAGGTTAGTTGTGGAAGCTTCTCTGAAAGAAGTCCATCAAGCTATACCATTGCTGCTTGCTTGCTAAGTTATACCTTCTTTTATCCAGTGAACTGAATCACCAAACCTTTTATTGATCAAATTTAGATTTGAGTTTGAGCTCTTTTCTTTACTTTAATCATAGTTTTAATTTTACCATTGCATCATGAAATAATCAAAAGCTGGAAGAAGAGGAATAAAGGAAATCAAAGATACATAAATTAAATTTGAACTAGTTTTGGAGTATTCCAAACAATTAGGAGTTGACTAGAGCCTTGAACACACATGAGTCTGCTCAGTATGTACAACGCTGGAGCAGCTGCTCTGAGGTATAGATGGAGGTTTAGATGGAATCCCTGAGCATGCCCTTCTTTTTGTCCTAAGTGAATATAGATGTAAACTTACTTTTTACCTCCTGTATAAAGGTGCTATTAAGGTCTTTATGAAAATGTGCAATACAATTTATTCTTAAACTGCAGTGGTCATCTCTTTAGTGATTATCTGGCCTGCCTTGAAAATGACCAGCAAGAAGAGGAAATACATAGATCCCCAAATATAGAAAAGCCCTCCTTACTCTTTTTTCTAGGCATGAACTCAACAGAATCCAACTCTTCTGCCTCTGTTAGACCAAAGGTATTGAGTGGCATCCAGGAAGGGACTGTCCCTGATAATACAAGCTCAGCGAAGGGGGAGGAAGATCTGAATAAGACCCTCCCAAACCTCCAGATAGTCAACCACCAGCAAGGCCCTCACCACAGACACATCCTGAAGCTGCTGCCATCCATGGAGGCCACAGGGGGTGAAAAGTCCAGCACACCCATCAAAGGCCTCAAGAGGGGGCACCCCAGACAGAACCTGCACAAGCATTTTGACATCAATGAGCACTTGCCCTGGATGATTGTGCTTTTCCTGCTGCTGGTGCTTGTGGTGATAGTGGTGTGCAGTATCCGGAAGAGCTCGAGGACTCTGAAAAAGGGACCCCGGCAAGATCCCAGCTCCATTGTGGAAAAGGCAGGGCTGAAAAAATCCATGCCCCCTGCACAGAACCGGGAGAAGTGGATCTACTACACAAATGGCCACGGTGAGCTTTCTTTTGTTTTTGTTAATGATCCTCCCCTGCCTCTCCTTCCCTAGTCCCTGATGTCTAAGGAATAGGAAGTGCAGTTTCCAGCACCACTTCTGTATATGAAGTGCTATTTGATTGAGTGATAATATGTAAAAGAAGGGGGTCAGCATTAGACTTACCATGTTCAGTGAGAAAAACCCCTCTCTGCCCTTTCCCACCTGGCACATGAGAAGGAGAATGTTCCAGAATCAGAGACCTGAAAGTGACCTTTAGGGACTTTGTTCAACCTTGTCATTTAACAAGTGAGATCGAAGTCAGCAAAGTTTGGATTTGTTGACCCAGACGCGTTGTTCTGTTCAGGATGGATAGGGTCAGACTCCCTGTCTCCTGACTGTGCGTGCCTTGATTTATTATTCTACTCCAGCAGAATACTAAGAAAATAGAGGGAAAAAACCAAATTGTCTTGTGACAACTGATTCTGAAACTTGTTTTTAGATTACTATTTATTTTCTCAAATGTACTTTCTTCTTTTTATTTTTAGGATACAATTTCTATCAGGAGGATAGGAAAATTTCTTGGCATCTATAGCTAATGTGTTGTTGATCATCTAAAGCTGGTCTTATATTTCTTGCTAGTTGTCATTGTGTGTTGATACAGGTTATTTTGATTTTACCTTTTTTTAATTGCAAATATCAGACTATAGTACTTGTCCTACATGCTAAATTTGATGTGAAGACTGAAGTTGTAGCAATAACTTCCCTTTTTTAAAATCCTAAATGAGATTTTGGGATGGAAAACTGTCATTTTGGGATGACAGTTTACTCAGTCCCTTCTTTTCCCTTAAAAATAAAGGCATATGCCTAACTTTGTAAGAAGTGATTTGTCTTTTGTATTGAGTCTTAAGAATCTGTGTACCTTTTGGTTTAGCAATTCTGTTTTTGTGAATCTTTCATGAAGTATTAAATCAGAACCAATGAAACACATTTAATGTAAAGACCTTAAAATATTAACAGCATTATGTATAATAAATAAAAATGGGAATTAAAGTGCTAGATTTAGGGAAATGATTAATAATGGCATACCCTTATAAGAAGATATTTTTATTTCGCATTGAGGACTTTATGAAGGTTTTTTCCCCACAACAGAAAAATGTTTATATTAGGCTAGTGGGAAAAACCCCAACAGACTACATACTTCATAAAATGTAATCTCAGTTATTTTAAGTTTAATGATAAAAATAGAGAAGAAATATACCAAAATAACAATAATGCTTTCTCAGGTCTGATGGGATTTATCTGTTTTCTTTTTTACCTTTTGTTATCCTTTCTCCCAATTTTTTCAGTAATAAACATGCTACTTATATAATGACAACTTTAGAAAAAAATTCAAGAGAACTCTTTAATTTCTTTGCTAAATTTAAAAAAATTTAGCCACTTTTAAAGGTAATTTTGATTTCCAACACTATATTTTAGGAGTCTATTTCATGCCTCAACAAATATGTTATTACATTATACCTAACACAAAACAGCCAATAATCTTCCACCATCGTTTACTCATCCCTTTGCTAATTTGTAAGAATGCTCAAAAACTAAGCGGAATCAACTGAGGGAGATAAGCACCTTGTTTGGTATAAATCCTACAAAAAGTTGAATAAGGCAGCCATGCCGATAAACCCACTAGAAAGGCTTTAGATCCTTTTTACTAGAGAACTTTTTATTTGCACAGAATTTAAAATTTATGCCAAAATTACAAGAATAATATAAAGAATACCTGGACCCAGGTTGGCTTAATGTAAATACTGAATCTTTTTATCATTTGTTCTCTTTCTATAAGAATAGAAGTACTTTATATTCTAAAGACTATAATAGAGTAACTTATCCAGTATTATATAGCGTATTCAATATAGAGTGGTGTATATATATATATATAATATATATATTATATATATATTCACACACATATGTAAATAATTTTCATGAGCCATTTCATGACCCTTTACCTTCAGATGGTTCAGTGTATGTTTTTAACAATAAAAATATTCTCTGAAAAAATGTAATGCAGTTTTGAATCTCAATAAATTTAACACAGACACAATGGTATAATTTACCATCTATGTTCTAGTACTGTAAATGGACTCAACAAAGCCTTTGTTAGAGTGTATACTTTTTTCCTTCTGATCAGCTATTTCATCAAATTGTCCTGTAAGTGCCAGTCAGAACATTGCCTCCCCTCTAACCCCCCCTTACGTTTAGTTTAATGAGTCAAAAATGAGCAGCCTGCTGGATTATGTAAATATTTGGAAATATTAAAGTGTTAAAGAGACTGTGTTATAAAAGCCATTCCATTCTTTGAATAATCATGCATTTATGGACTAGGTTTGGTTAACTCTATTTCCAGACTCTTTTGCAGAGTAGTTTTTAGAGTTCTTGGGAACATAAGAAGTTGCAAAAGTAAAACTGGTCCAGCTGCAGAAAGCAATTTAATGTAGTGGCCTTAGACATTCCATGACCTCAGTAACCTTGTAAACCCCTGTGCTAGTGTCCTTAATCAATATGCTGTTTCATAAAAAGAATGGAAGTGCCAACTCAAACACAGCCTGACCATACCTTCTGTGAAAGCAGCACTTCAGCAATAAGTGTTTCCGGTTAAATCACAATGGTTTCATTCAGGTATAAATATCTCTTCCAGTAGTTTAACCTTTCCTTCAGGTTTCTGCATTGGGAGGTTTATATTTAAGGTTTTTTTTTTTTTTTCTAATGAAGGTCTCTTGGCCAAATTGCTGTTCTTGGAAATAACCAGGTAAATCTTATTATAAAGAGAGGTTTTGTTTAATCAGAGCTGTTCCAGGTACTCACAGAGGCATCTAGGAACAATAATTTGTTGATCTGATTGCAGTGAGTTCTGGGCAGGAACTAATTTTATATATCTTTTCCTGGTTCTTGTCCATTTTTCATTGTTCATGGGAATGAGATTGAGGACAAAGTCACCTGCTTTGTGTGTGCTTGTTAAGAGAGCAGGTAACACATGCCTGATTTCTGCCCACCCAAAGCAGACCAGACTGGGGCACACATGCCATTAGACCCTCATGCTCTGAAAGCTCTTAGACCTTTGGGTTCCTGTCTTTTTATTTGGCTCCACTAAACTTCCTTTGCCTACCATGGATTTATACTTTTTAAAGGTGAACTTACAAAACTGCGTTCCTTCATGAAATCCTAGTGAGAAATACATGGCAAGACTTGAATGTTATAGGAAGAGAGAAGACTGAGGGTGCTGTGGTATTTCTTCTTCCTTCCTTTCTGATGTAAGAACAATGATATATTTGGCAGATTGGTATTGTACTATGGTTTGTTGCAATATGTCTATTTCAGCAATAGGAATTTGTTTTAGAAAGTTTTATGTGGAGAAATCTACTTTATTGTTTATTATGGGATCAAAGTCATTAAAATGCATCTGACAAGATACATTGAATTTGCTATATTTTTGTCACTTGAAAAAATGTTCTTTTTGTAGTATAACCCTAACTGGGTAGATAGAATCCAATATGTTTAATTTAATTTCAAATTAAGTTCATGCTGGGTTACATTAATTGGGAGATTGCTTGGAAAGTAGTATTTATTTTTTTTTGTTCTATTTTGTTACAAAAAACACAAAAGTAAAATAATGAAAGTTCATCTGTACATAATTAAATATAGGTTGCACTGAGGAAGTCTCAAAAGGTCTCCAACAGTCACTCACTCACTTCCTTATAACTGTGGAAGATATATGACAAAAGTGCAGTCCCTGGTAAGAGTGGCTGGGTTGAAAATGGAGTGTTGCTGTCTTCTTGCTCTTTCTAATAAGAACCATTATGCTTACCTTTCTTTCTCTCCTCCGTTCTCCACTCTCCTCTTTCTCTTCCCTCCTTTATTTTCTCTTCTCTTTAATTATTTGCAAAAAGTATGAAGTTGGACTCTTGACAACCTGTTGCCAAGGGATCTTCAGAGGCTATTTGAAAAACAAGTGAGGACTAGAAATTGCCCTGAAAATATGGAGACACTGTAAGGTGATGAGAAGAACAAAGCACTATTTCTCTTTGATCATATTTCCTTTTTCTTTCAAGCTGCAGACTATGAAGCAAACGAAGGAAGAAAGGGCAGGAGTAAAAGGAACTGAATTTATCTTGTTTAAAAAAGTGCTTCATTCCTGATGAGTACATTCTTATCTAGTCCTGTTCCTTAGGGAGATAGTATTTGAAAAGGACAGGTATCTACTCAGTTTTAGTTATTTAAAACAAATGACATATAAAGACAGCTTCTCCTTTAAGCAGGCTGCAAAAGGTATTGCGAAAGCTGCTGGTGCATGCTTTTTCAGGCAGACTGTTTAGAATCTGGAGCAGCCAAAGCAGGAAGGTCTTATAGAACTAAGATTCTAAGATGATATTTTTGAATTCCCATTGCTCTTACTGTATGCATGTGGTTTGTCTCTCCATATTGTTTATGTGTTCTTAGACCTGGAACTAAGCTATCCCATATTTTAGCATATGAACTACTTAATTTAAAATGATAATGAACTAAAATGAAAAATTCAGTCACTTGGTTACACATCCCCAGGTCAACTGCTCAGAAACCACACATGGCTGGTAGTTGCCATATTGGGCAGTATTGCATTAATACATTGAGTTCTGTTGGATAGCACTGGTATGGAGGACCTATGAACTCTCACCCATGTACCTTTTGAGGGTTGGGTTGTTTTTTAACTCGAACTATTATTGGATTTTTTTTCCTTTGGATATACAGTGACATGAAGTGTAAGGATTTAATCCTAAAGATCAAAAAATGTGTTCTTTATGCTAAATTGCATTAAAGACAAAGAAAATGACTGTTCAGAGCTAAAAGAAGCTTCCATAACAGTTAGACTTTAAAATATGCAAAAACTGCCTAACAAAAGATGACTTATAGTCTTTGATTCATTGGGTAGCACTTTGGCCTGTGGATGCTGAACAGCAGGATGATTTGAAAAGAAACTGGCTAATTCAAAGACCAAGTCTCCTTCATAAATGCTTCAGTTTTGTGTTTAATCAGATTGGAAATGGAGTAGTCCTGTGGATGGACTCCCATAATTCATGGTAGACAGTTATGGGAGCAAGCTAAGCCACATAGACAAGGATTTGGGGAAAAGAAAAGTAGCATCCTAGACTAGAAATGACATTGTTGTGCGCTGTTTGCAAACCAAAAATATCATTGCAAACGAGATTAAAAAACCTCTCTCATTAACTCCAAAAAACTAAAAACTAATTTATCGCAATAACCTTCTAAAACTACAATGGCACCGCTGGCTTCCCTAAATCAAAAATAGTAACTACCTGCCGATACTCCCCATTCCTCAATTACTCTTAAGCTTTAAAAAGTTAATAGCCTCTCAAGTTTGTGTTTATCTTCTTTAAAATTCAACAAACCCTCACCCTGTGTCTCTATAAATACCCCTTTCTTTTGTTAATGAAGTTGCCTTATAGCCCATACCTCCATCAAGCCCCCAGCAGTAGCTGGGCAAAATCTCTCCTGGTGTCTCTTCTGTACCTGGCACCTAGCCGCCAACATGACATCAGTAAAGCTGGGTTTTAAAATTCTGCATTTGTCATTCTCTATTTCAGAGACCTTCTACTTCTCTGGGCACCTTTATAAAGCAGAAAATAAGTGTTTTGTGTGTAGTGAAGGACAAAATCTCTGGAATCTGGTTTCATTTTCTTACTGTGCGAAGGACGGCAAGTTTTTTTTTTAATCACTTGATGCCTCAATTTTCTCCTGTATAAATGGGGATAATATTGGTGCATAAGTTATATTGCAAGCACTAAATAAAGGATTGCTCAATGCTTATCATTTTGCTGACCAAATGGTCAGCAAACCAGTCATCCTAGCAGTGATGAGGGTGAGGAGGAAGCTAGCGATAACACACCGTTGTCATCGTTGCTGTCATCATTGTCATAATCATCATCTCCTCTAGAGTCATCATCACCTTCATCAGATTTCTTGATTCACCTTTAAGTATTCTTTTAAAAATATTCTTCTTATTTAATGTCCAAAACACCACCTTTATAAAGCTTATTACTAACATATTTTCCCCTTTTGTATCAGGTATGAGTAATGTAGACTCAATTAATCTACTATGCAGGCAGTGCCCTCTCCAATGGGCACAAAGCCTCACTGAGAATAAAACAAGACTCCTTACTGACTCTATACTAGGATGTGGATCTCTTCTCCATAGCAGTGTTTTCTTTACTTTGTCAATATCGAGGCTAGTAAAGGAGGAAATATTTTGGACTCTGAAGGTTATACCATCTATGTTGCAACTACTTAACTCTGCTGTTATGGTATGAAAACAGCCATGAACAACATGTAAGTGATGGGTGTGGTTGTGTTCCGGTACGGTTTTATTTGCAAAAACAGATGACTTGTCTTGTCAGTCATAGTTTGCCAGTCCTTGAACTTGCGGTAGATTTGTTGTTTCTTAGTTTCTTCTCTTTTGCTGATTCCTGGTGGTTTGCAGAGTCTGGTTCTTCTTGGGGACTTTCTTGAATTCTAGTAATCGGTGCTCCATCTTCCTTTTAGCAATAAGTGTTTTTCAGGCTGCTGAATGGATGAGTCACAAAGCAAGACCATCATATACGTGTGGGTACTAGGAAAGGATGCCGTTATCCTTGTCTTTTCCTTTGATGCTCCCCACTTGCCCCAACTCTTCTGTATCTTTGCTACGAGAGCTTAGTCCCTTGGGGCTCCCCCTCACAGAAATACCTGTCATATTTGATTCAACTTTTCTCTTAGAAAACCAGAGCCGGTCTCCCCCAGTTTATCTGTTTGCTCAGCGAGCTGGTAGACTTTGAAGGAGAGAAGAAACAAGAGGTGTAGTAGAAAAATGTATTGGGGTTTAGACTCCAGCTCCAGCCTCCTTTCCTTATTGAGAAATGGAGAGGATTAATTTAGTTACATCATCTCCCAATTCCAGTACTGGAGTGGTGTTATTTGAAGAGAGTTGGGCAGGAGGCTAGTATACAGGATGTGCCACCCAGGGAATGGATATCTGAAATGCAGTCCTTTTAGCAAGTGTGAGATGATTGATGGAGGCAGAGGCTCATTCCTCAGAGGTTGGATTGCAGTACAGAGGAGGAGCTGTGGGCAGCAGAGATAACACCAGGCTGTGAGAGCTGGTCAGATCTGGTCCTGCTGCTAAAATGTTGGATGATACAGGCAGAGTGGTTTCTCTCTTCCGATCTCAGTCTTGTTTGTAAAATGAGAAGATGTGAATTTGCAACAGGAGGGTCACCAGATTCTGATCATTGTTGCTTTGCTGTGACCCAGTAGCTTGCTGTCATGCTGATGTCTGTGTCAGGAAATACTGCCATTTTCAGCTGTCGTACTCAGCCCTGCAGCATACTGGTGAGGGGAGTGCACTGACTGCTACTCAGAGATTAGAGTTCAGAGGTCTGTGTGCTCGCTGCAACATGCAAGTTTTCCCTCCAGCTTCTAACAGAGAAAGGTCAGGGCGGCAAAATTTTCCACATTTAAACCAGGGCACATGGTTGGGGAAGACCAAGAGAACAGTAATTCTGCAGGCTAGAGAGATTTGTGTGCAGTGTGCTAGAGATTGTGTAGTTGGTACAGAACTAATACTTGGAGTCATTCACTGCTTTCAGTGTGTGTCACCTTGATTGCAAAGGTGTTGAGAAGCCCTGTCCCAAGTACTCGTTCTCTGAGTTTTTATGTTGGGGGAGTTCTTGGTCTATTCATGTGGCCCAAGGAACCCCAGCTACATGCACATATTCTGACAACAGCTTTGCACTGTCACAAAGGTTTGCTTGGTAATTGAGATTGCTGAAGTCTTGTATTAGTTGATGGAAGGCCAGCAACTCGTATCCATCCACTTGTAAGTAGTAACAGCTTCTGGAATTAACATTTGTGTGGCTATATGCACCATCCCGCCTAGCTACTAGTACTAACAAAATAGCTTAGACTTTCATACCCCAAACTCTCTTTACTTTCATATATTCTTTCCATGGCTCATTATTGTAAACATTATCTTCCTAGTGTATGGGCTTTCTAAATTTCATGTTTACCCCAGATCCTTATATATCTTTGTAATTCATTGGGATTTCATAGCTAAAATTTTATATGAAAATCTACGTGTGATCCTTAAAAACATGTCACTCATGAGAGTGGAAGGTTGGGGTTACAGAAGGTTGGGGATATGTCACTCATGAGAGTGGAAGGTTGGGGTTACAGAAATAATTTATTTCACTTCCAGAAAAGCAACATTCAAGTCTGGTTTTGCCTGAAGGTAATAGACCGAACACCCTCTCTTGTCCACAGCATTTATCTTTAGCTACGACAACCATGAATTTCTTCAGGGAAAAGTGCCATGAGCCACATGAGAGTAAAGAGAAACTATTCTGTTTTAGTTACATATTTCTCCCTCTTTGTCCTGCCTTTTCAGTTTTATCTTCTGTTTGAGAGTTGTTCACTTGTGAAATCATTTTCCTAGAGAGAAACTAAATGATCAGTCTGTCTGATTCTGAATTAGTTGTGCTTTGACTGAAGCAGGACAGTATAGCATAAGAAGTTGACTTTTCCTGTGTGTAATACTGTATTACTTTTAAATTATGGCAAGGAAGTTTGTAACCAGGTTTATGCATAAGGAATACCAAAATAAAGTTTCAAAAATTTGAAAAATGACTGTTTTAAACTACGTTAGCTGTGTTATTTTTGTTTAACTAAATGTATTTGAACATCAAGTTCAAGCCACTAATCTAGCATTGGGCTTTGATAACAAAGAGATTTTAAATATTATTTTGGCAAGAATTCAAGTAGAGAGCAGTGGAGATCATGGAGAATTGTGTGTGTGTGTATGTGTGTGTGTGTACATACATCATAATTAGAAGAGATTCATTTTGTCTAATCTTGATTTATAGAAGCTGAGACTCAGAGAAGAACAATGATTTATCAAAGGTCAAAGGGGAGACTACAGCTGGGGTCCTATGATTGCTGGGGTGTTATCCTTTATATATTACACCTTGTCTCTCTAGTCAAAGCATGGTTCTTAGTACAGATATTGTGGTTTGAAAAAAATTGCTCAAGTTTCTTGAATGAGAAAATGGAGAGGGCTATTGCAAGTTGAGATTGAGGAAGTAAAAGAACTTAGTTCTTTGGCCCCTAGAAGAGACTTAGGAGGTAGAGAAGGGAAAGGAAGATGAAGTGTTGAGAAGGAAGATCCGCTGGCTTTCTTCTCCCGGGGTTGCCTTCATGATAATGCTAATGGTCCCTAGATGATAATTAAGTCAAAGGGGGAGACAGGATATGTCTACCTTTGTTGAACATCTTAATTGGATGATTTCAGGCTATAGGAGGTAAAAGAACTAGTAGCTGGAGATAAGTTAGAAGATCTTAGCTGCAGGTGAAAGTAACTTAATGATACTTTTAAACCTCCTATAATCTATGCAAAACCTTTGACCTTATCTTCCAGAGGCAAAGGCATTCATCCCCTTTATATCTGAGCAGATGGACCATTTTATATGATTTTCACCGCAGTAGAAATCTGCTAAGTGTCAAATTTACTGAGTCCTATGGGTCAGGGGAAATGGCTGCAGAGAAAACATCTGCTTGGGAATGTTGATCATAAAATGCCTTAGAGTTTGATTGGCCAGCACAGTAAAAATTGGAACAGAAAAGGAAGATATGGCCTATAGAGTCAGATTCTAAACATTTGAGACAGTGAAAGGAAGAAACTTTGCTCACACAGCCTGCTTCTGTAGTACTCCTGACACACAGCTGATAGTGCAGCCTAGAGAAGTGAGAGAGCACCCCATGCCAAGGGGTAAAAGGGGAATCTGCTCTAGAGGAGAGTGTGGAGGGGGAACCATTGGCTGGGAGAAGAAACTTGCAAAGGGAAGGACGTTATGGGACCTGGTTTTGTTCACTTGTATAATGAAGGCCTTGGATTCAAGTATCATCAACACCTTCTATTCTAAAATCCTATCCTTCAGTCATGCAAAAACTGAAACCAGAAGTTCAGAACAACGAACAACCAAAGACCAAGTTAAAGTACAGACTGACTGGGTTGACTTGGTGGTTGGTTATACCTCTGATTGCATAACTCTGATGTCCCAATCTGTATGTAAAGACTATTCTTAGGGAAATGATGCTGTTGAGAATCAGAATATAATTTGCTTTGGGCAATTATAAAAAACAATTCACTGTTCTTCAACCAAGCTACATTTTAGGCATTGGGCTTCTGGTAATATATATATTTCTTCCATCCTGTCTCCTCCTTATAGCTCACTGCTTAAGCAAAACAAAACACGTCTTGCCAAGTGCATCCCTTCATACCTTCTTTGCCCTTTTCTTATTTACCTTATCTTACTTACTCAACAACAACTACTTTGTTGTCCCTCTAAGCCCTTAGGACTCCCATCAACAGACTTGGGAAAAATGTTTTCTTTCTTCATGAAGTGCAATTTCTCTTTCACTACTGTCAGCGCAGGGTTTTTTATTGGGAGTTGTAAATATATTCACAATTTGACAGTCTTATCCTCTTTCTCAGGGTAAGCAGTAAGATATAATAACTGTGAGAGTGGAATCATGATTGTTTCTTGGGGAAATACCTCTTGGAAGTAGCAATGGTTGGTCAGGAGGCAGATGTGGAGTAACTAGAAGCTGGATCGTGAGGATATATGAATAGTTTCAATACTTGTTCAATCAGTTTTGGGAAATGACGTAATAGAATTCACTTTACTCAATTATTAAAACAACCCTATGCCATATTCAGAAGTAAAGAATAAATAAAGTGCCAGGAATTCAACATTAAGCACTTCCCTATTACTGTTTTTTTTTTTTTTTCTAATGGGAGGCCATGGGGTATATTTGCCTGTGACATAAATAATAAGATCAGGATATGATTTGGGGATGAAAAGAGCACATAAATTGCCTGCTGATTTTTTTTAAAACATTATAAGAACGGTTTCAGCTCTGAGGATGTTTTCATTATCTACTTTCTTTAACAAGGACAGTGTTTGTTTCTGAGTTACTTTTTTTACTGGGTATTATATCCTGTTCTAAGTATTTTTTACATATTAATTTTTATAACACTAAGAGATAAGCCATCATTGTTGTCATTTTATGGCTGGGAACTGAGGAACAGAGAGTAACTTCACCAAGATCACACATCTAGGAAGTGGTAGGGTCAGGATCTACTTGGACCCCAGGCTAACTCCACATACTACCCCTTGACTGGTAGGATCTGGATTTCTCCTCAGTTCAAAGTTATTCCTTTCTAGGTTTCTGTGGTTGGGGTGTTTTTGTTGTTGTTGTTGTTTGTTTTTCAGCCATGCTCAATCAAGAGAATTTATTTGCCTCAGCAAAATCTAGCTTGTTCAGAAACCAAACAACTCCACAATTGTCATCAGTAATGAGTTCTCCTCTGAGGAACTCACTCTAATTTTCTACTTTACACTTTCTTCTTAGATTGCTTGGAATGGAAAAATTCTAAAGCTAGATATCCAATGAAGTCTCTGTGGGCTGTTTTAAAAATATAAAGGTTGTTTCACATAGTCAGGGGTGATGGAATCCTGCTAATCTGAACTCACATCTGTTGAACTTGGTGGTTTTCTCAGTCCCAGACAAGCAACAGCAGCTGCTGCCATCAAAGAAGCCCTCCTTCCTTTGCCAGAAGCCTCCTTGACTAAAAATTCCACACAGTCATCCTGTCTCTCAGCCCAAATTTCCTATGGGAAGTAGACTTGAAGTGTAAACACCAGGAAGCCAGGCTCAGGGGAGCAAATGATTTCATTCCAGAGGCTGCTGTGTTATAACACTCTGCCTAGGGCTTCCACCATTTTAAATGAGGGATGGTACTGGAAAGGGGCTTTCTCTCAAGCCCATTGTTTTTTCCATGTTGGCCTCCATAATGCCATCTTCAGCAGGCAGCACCTTTCTGCTTGACCTATTGGGATGTGTGAGGATTAGAAAGCATGCAAAATGCCAGGAGTAACATCTCCGCTCACTAGAGCCTGAGTAGCATTATCACCTGCCTACAGGGGCAGAGTTGTGTGTAACCTCTGCCCTTGGGAGTCAGAAGCTGTAATCCTCCAGACTCATCCCCGGATGACTTCTTGCTTTTAGGTTACAGGAAGGAGGTATTTATTCTTTCAATATATATTTTATTCTGCTATTTAACTAACAGTTTTTGAATGGAAGCTGTTTAGGATACTGAAAAACTAATCAACATTTTCCCCACATAGGCTAAATTACAAACAGAAAAAGAAAATCCTGAAAAATGGAATGTCCTTGAATCAACCTGGTCAGGTATTATGTAAGCTGATTTTGCAGAGGAGGAAGAATTTCTAGAACTCTGTTCATTATTTTTCATGAGTAATTGGTTGTTAACATTGCAGTACATCTACAGTATTTGACATATTAGGTTTGCTAATGATACATCAACTTGTTAAAAATAGGGTGGGCTCAAGTTTATCAATGAAAAAATGTAATAAATATGTTTGGCATTTTTTCATAGACTCTAAGACACCATTGATTGAAACATACCATGATTTTCCACATGTTGGAGGAAAAAAGTGCTGTAGACAAACTGAAAATGCATTGATTAAAATATCACTTAGATGCCTTACAATCAGTGAAATATGATAATATTTTAGCTACAATCCTCCCTCTTTTCTATATAGTCTGACAATGTAACTCTTAGTTTATTTTTAAAGTCTCAGTGTTCCTGTTGGCTTTTGGAACTCCTGGGTCCATTCTCCTTGAAATGTTTTCTACCCTTGGCCACCAGGTCACCTCCCTCTTCTGGTTCTCCCACCTCACTTGTTGTGCTTTCAACTTCTTGACCTGCTCCTCCCCTTCAACCCGATTTATAAGCAATACCTGCTCTAACCTGTACTTTTTCCTACTTAACTTGTCCTCCATTCCTTGGGGACCCATGGCTTTAAATACCATATCTGCTGGGAACTCTTAAGTACATACAGCCTTGGTCTTGAACCTGAATTTGTTGCAAATATCCACTTGCCAATTTGACAGACCCAGGTATCTGACAATCCCAAACCAAACTTCCATATCCATTCCCCATTGCAGACAGTGGCTTTTTTTTTCTACTGTCATGCAGGTCAAAACCCTAGAGTTACTTTTGACTCCTTTCTTAATTTCCCATTCCATGTTTGCTCTGTGAGTAAATCCAATTGGCTCTATCTTCCAAGTAAATGCAGAAGGTGGCTATTTCCTATCAAGTCCATCTAAGACATGTTAACCCAAACTACTATCATCTCCTTTCTGGATTATTGATGGGGCATCTAGCTGGTTGTTCCATGTCTATATGTGCTGCTATAGTTTATTATTGATGCTACCAACAGAACGATCTTGTTTAAAGGTAAGTCAGATCATATCGTTCCTGTCATTGAAAAATCAAACTCTCCACTGACTTTTCATAGTTACACTTACAGTAGCAACTTCAAACTCAGTGAGACCTGCATTTAACCTCTGATTCCCATCACTCTCTCCCTCATTCACTTGCTACAGTTACAGCAACTAATCAGCTGTTGCTCATATGACCAAGAATTTACTTCCTTTGTACCTGCTTCCCTCTGCCTAGAACTCCTTCCCTCCAGATACCTGCATAGCTTTCTCTCTTACCTCTTCAATCTTGACTGACAACCTCAGTGAGGTTCAACCTCAGTGAGGCCTTCTCTTAGTTGTAGGGGAAAAGTCCTATAGGGAAAACTTCACCCCTCCATCCATCCCCTTTCTCTGCTTTGTCTTTCTCCTTATCACTCTGCACTACTTAACAAAATAAATGTTTTATGACTATCTTTTTGATTCTTCCTACATTTCCCCCCTCCCCCAAAATGAAGACTTGCTAAGGAAAGGAGTTTTAGTTTTGCTTTGTCTTTGTTCACTGTCATATCCTGGTGCCTAAGATTATGTCTGATGCTAAGTGTGCAGTACATTTTCCTCTATGAATAAATGAATAGAAAAGGAGGAGCAAGTCATTTTTTGCTTTATGTTTTTGTTTTCCTCTGTGTAATGGAACAAAGACATCATATCTATCTTTTCCATCTGGAAAATCACCTACTAATTTGATAGGGTTGTCACTGGTAAACATTCTGTCTGAACTTCATGAGACTTTTGTACGGTGGTTTGTAGTAGCTACTGACAATGATTGTCCTTTAAGCCTTCTCAAAATAGTTATTGATTCTGTTTCAGAAATAATTTTTTGAGTTTAAGATGAAATTTAAGTATTTCCTTCAGCTTTTGTAGCTCATTGAGGGAAGGGATGGTGTTAACTCATAATGAATTCCCAGCACAAATAAAACTGTGTCCTACATGATCCACTGGGGATGATCCTCATAGATATGTGATTTTTAAAAACCATCCTTTGATATACTGGCTACTGAAAAACATGTACTTGCAGGATTGTTGTCTATTAGGAATACCTACTCTGTTATTAAGCTAGATTGATGCCTGGACAGCTTATCTCTGCAGGAGGATGCTGCTGCAGGGGAAGAATTCAGGAGAACTTTCCTCTTTGTAAACTCTGGCCCCTGACATGGATGTGGTGGACTACCCTCAGTGGGAAGAGGGAACTGGCGTGGAGAGAAGCTCTTGGACAAGAACTGTGTTCCTGTGTCAGGAAGCCTGAATTCCACCCATTGGTGACCACTCTCTGGACTTCCTTTCTCATTCTTGTAGTGACTGGAGATCAGGCAGGGCCACCTAGTACTTCAACAGTTTGTTATAGAGGCTAATGAGATAAATGGTATGTGGGGTTTGTGTGTGGAGGAGGGGGTCAGAGAGAAAGAGAAGGCTGGCAAAAAGACTCTTATTCATACAAAGATATCCACTGTATTTCTGGAAGCTTGGGGGTGTGGGGGATCCAGTAATCAAAGGAGACTTGATGCTTGGTAGAAGGTTGTATGGGAAGAACATCCCTTCTAGGAATGCTGATGTCATTCCTAGAAGGTTCTCATTCAAATTTCTGATTTTGACAAATGTTACTCTCTATAAACATTGTATGTGTTGCATTCATCCTAACCTAGTATCTGTAGTTGTAAGCCTAAGTTCATAGAACACTTATTCAGAGCATGTTTTGTGTGAGTGGAGGATACCAGGGTGGTGTGGAAAGGTAGCAGTCTTGAACTTGTGTTCTGCTTCCCATACAAACTTCTCAGGGGATCGCCTTGTGTAGAGAAACTAGCACATGGATAACTATGGACTCATCTGTCCTGGGAGAAGGTTGTGTGTTAATTGCTTCCATGGGAATCTTCTCATTATTTGTCCCTCTGTCTCTCTTTCTAGAAGAATAATGAGAACTGACGTCACATTTAACAAGTTTGGGAGATGTAACAGGAATGCTTAAATCTTTGAAGTGATAAGAATTTGGTACCACTAAAAGGCTTATAAATATCTTTATCTCCTTGATGCATCCATTCTTCCAGACTTGGTTGTCCATGGAGCTGGAAACCCAGTTTTTGTCTTGTGGGTTACAGCTGGCCTTTGTTTTCTCAGGCTCTGTTATTGCTGTCCTTCATACATTACCCAGTGGAGGCTTTAATATGAGTTCTTAATGATGGCATTCATTTCTGATATTTATTTTCAAAAGCAAAGGGCTTTAATACTTTCTCTGCTTGTAAAACTCAATTCTGGTTTTTATAAAAAACTGGAGCTGACATTGAGGTTAAGAAAATGAGCCTCAAAATGAGGGTTATCACTCACATAATATCTAATTCAGGGTTTTGTAATGCACTGGAAAATGCCATTTCTTTGATAATAACGTATTTGTTCTGCTCACGCCTTGATGCTTGAGCTCCCTTCTGGGGGGGTCTGGGCAACATCAGCTCATGAGGGTGAGACACCAAGTCCTGGTGGCAGGGACAGAGCTTTTTTCCTTATATATTTGCCTTTTTGAGCATGGTGCTCCTCCATTTTGATGATACTCCTTCTGAATCATACTAGTGAGATTTCACAAACATAGGATTCTGGCATATGTCTTCTTTGTTCAGCACCTATAATCCAGGTGCTAACACCTGTGTCTGCAGAACTCTTCCTCCATGAGCTACATTGCCTCAGTGACTGGTCCAGACAGCCTTGGTGGAGACAAGGGAAGGGGAACCAACGTGTTCTCAGGTTCTGTGTTTGAGATCCCATAAACTACATTTCCCATCTTCAAGAATAAGAGGAGATATTTTCATCATACTAAAACATCCACAGAAATCTTAGAGGTTGGCATTGTACCAAGGTCACACAACTTACAACTCATGGAGTTTGAAACTATAGCTTGTGATGGCAAAGCTCATGAATTTTCTACTACTTGCACCTTAAAATTCACAGGTCTCTTGGGGACCTCTCACACACCACTGCAGACAAATACAGCCTCTGGCTCATGTGGCATCACTCTTTCAACGACTTCTTTAGAAACTTCATTCCCAGAACTGCAGGACATTATAGGAAAATCAGTTAAGATTCACACTCCTTTCTGTCAGCCCTCCAGTGGGTTGAGGGGTTGAGGTGTTGATGGTTGTATTGATTTTCAACTTAAGAAAAAAGAGACCTGGCACCACAACTCAACAATTCAGATGAATTCAACATATAGTGATTGTTTCCACTCTAGATGACAACACTTTGAATCTGATGAGACATATGTTCAGGACAACCTACTAAGCAGAGAGGTGGTCTCCATTTCACTATCATTTTGTTTTGAGGCTAATAATTGGGATGAGAAATTGTGTGTGTATGTGTGCACATGGATTTTTAACTAGAGTTTTGTGGGCCATATCCAGCTCACTGCCTGTAAATAAAGCTTTGATTTCAGTGCACTGTACTCATTTGTATTATTTGCAGCTACTTTTACATGAGGCTGCCACAGAGACTTTATAGCTTGCGAAGCCTAAAATATTGCTATTGTCCTTTACAGATACAGTTTGCTTACTGCTTTTCTTTTTTTTTTTTAAGGGTACTTGAGCCAGGTGCGGTGGTGCATGCTTATAATTCCAGCTACTGGGGAGGCTGAGGCTAGGAATCACTTGATCCCATGGGTTCCAGACCACCTTGGACAGTGTAGTGAGACTTAGTCTCAGAAAAAAAAGAAAAACTAAAATATTAATAATTTTTAAAAAGGGTATCTATGTTTTAAAGACACTAATTTACTGGTAGTCCCAAGGAAAATTTTCCCAGTATCTGCTTGGTCAGTAATAACAGACCTGGGAAAAGCTCAAATCCCATGGCCAACCATTAGCATGCCCACTTTTAGACTGTGTGGCAATATGCATGGAGTTAAATCTAGTGAATAATAATGCTGCTTTACTACACTATCTTCCTGGTTAAATACAGTGGAGGTGCTACTCACTAACTGGGTGATCTTGAACTGGTCACAGACCTTTCTTCACCAACAAAATGACACACTTGGAAATAATTATATGTACCTCTCACATAAAAGTATGTGTATACATAGGTATATACCATACAAGTATTTATATATATGCATGTATGTGTATCATTTGAAAAAGAATAATAAATATCAAACAAAGCAATAAAATAAGAGCACGTTCATTTCCCCAGCATCTAGCTTAAGACACAGAATCTGTGAATATCTTCGAAGTCCCATCTGTACTCTCATCTATAACATCCCCCCTCCTTTCCTTCAGAGGCTCTCAATTTGTTTCAAGCATCCTCCTGCTTTTTTTCCTCTAGTTGTATTGCATAGTTCAACCTAAAATTTTTTTCTGAACACTTTCAAAGTCCATCAAGTTTTGTATTTCACTGGTATTATTTCATTTTCTTGGTAATGGACTCTTTCTGCCTTAAGATTTCATGAGGGTTATCCTTCTGGCAGACAGGAACATACGGTGGTTACAGGAAATGCTCTTGAAATATTTGGCAGATTTTTCTTTTCTCTTGGGTGGTGATGATGAAGATGAGGGCAAGGTGCAATTGTGCCCACAAGCTGGTTCAGACTCCTCTCCCCTCCAGGTATGTGATCATGTGCTAAGCTGAAAAGTTGGTGTCTCCAGAGGGGGAGGTAGGGCATGTCTCCACCCTCAGGTTTATTAGCTCCGGAATGAAAGGGGCTGTGAGGAACTTTGCTGGTCCAGGCAAGGTCACGTGAGTTGACTCCATGTTTTCATAGTAAATGAATAAGATAAAACCTGATTTTTGAACCTTAAATTTAGCTTTCAGTTATTTTTAGTTGAAGGAAAATCTCATTGTATCCATTCTTTGTGTTTTTCTTTTGCCCTTTATTTTGTGGCTGAAAAAAAAAAAAGACTAAACACTGGGTTTTGGAAGAAGGGGCTGTTGTTAAAGTTAAGCCTTTAAAACTCTGTAATTACTCTATAAAGCCTGTGTATTTGCATCAGAAATGTGTGTAGTCTTAAGTTTTGGTGCTCGGTATATGAAGCATTTATAATGATGGGGTACTTCCAAAAATAAATCAACTCTATAGAAAATGTTAATCAGCTCATCCCCAGGGACTAGAGTGAGTATCTCCATTGTGCAAATGAGGAAATGGACATGACAGTTAGTGGTTTGCCCAAAGCCACACTGTCATGGGCATTAAAACTTAGGCAATGGTCCCACATATGAGAAAAGGCAGTCATGTTTTCATGTAAGACACTGTGGGCCTTAGTCAAATTGACCTAAATTAAGATCCAGGGGCTAACAAACCTTATGGTGTTTGGAAAAATCTGCCTCATCAACCACAAAGAGCTGACTTGCTCCTGAATTTACCTGTGGGGTTTTACTTTTCCCCCCTTACTTTTGAGGAGACTGTTTGAAGTCAAAAGCTCGTATCTGGTAAACTTTGCTATGAAAACAGAAAAGTAATTGGTTCAAGTATATTGCACACTGCCAGGGAAAATAATTTGAGAAGTACAGTAATGTCTCAATTTGTGGCATTCTTGTTTTACAGTTGACAAGAGAGCAGCCTTTCACTAGGAACTTATTCTTTGAAAACAAATTTTAGCGAGTTGATTTAGGATGTGTATGCAATTTTCCAAATGACTTGTCTCAAGAGGATTGCATGGCAGAGTAAAAATTTATATTGAGAACCACAAATTCCTCCATTTTCAAAGAAACTTCTGGAATTACTACTTTTTTCTTAGGCAAAACTTGATAACTCATTTTATAAATTTTTTCCTCAACAACTGATTGGCACAAAAAAGTTGCTTTCACCCTTTTATTAGCTTCTAATTAATAGGTAATATGATCAACTTTTATTGAATAGTAATATTCTTAACATACTGCTCATTATAAAAACTCTGATATTTAGGCATATTAACCTCATTCATAGACATGGGAGTGACAAGAAAGACTTACTCGTCTGATGTAATAAACTACCAGAGCCTATTTCATCCCTGAATAAATTTGGGCAAAGTTAATGTGTAATTTTGAGAGAAGGTACTGTTAAGAACCAAAGCACGTTAACAATCACTCCTCAGAGTGGAGGGTGGATGTTAGGTGCCAACTCTAAGTTTGAGATTTGATTTTGGTATTTCAGAGGTCTACATTCAAGGTCTGGGGATATCAGCCTGAGTTTACAAGCAACTATTAAGCCAGAACGACAATATATTACATTGAATTGGGTTACCCAGCATTCCGCCCTTTATGACATTGGGCAAATTGCCTAATTTTTCTGAGTGAGTTTTTTAAACATGTGCAGTTGGAAAGTTAATAGTTTATAAAGATAAGAACTACTGTTTTAGCATAATATCTGGAGGATAATAGCTGTTGTTATACTGTCCTTTTGGTGCTTGTCTTCATTCTAGTTGTGTTAGTCAACTTAAGGAAACTGAAGACTAGATCAGAAAATTGCTTTTTGAGCACAGAATTAGAAAACAGCTCCTTTGAGGTAGTGACGATGTCTATTGTCCTAAATGGATGTTGTTGCCAGAATGCAAACCCGCTTTACTTAGTATGCGTGATAAGCTCCATGCAGTTTTAATCTGTGGCTTACCCTTTTCTATAGTTTATCAAGTAACCACTTTTTTAAAATCTGGGAGTCTGTATTTATCTGGTTCTAGTTGTCATTAGCAGTAACAAAGGAATCACTCTATTTGCTTTGGTTGGGTTTGACTTTCAAAACATCTCTTAGGGGCAATTTATTACACTTCTAAGATTGCTTCTTCTGGATCCATATTCATAAAACAAAAGTTACAGAGGAGTAGCCAGCCTCCAGGAAGAGGAGTATATGCCAGGTGCTTACAAAAGACAGTGTCTTCCTTTCATGGAGGTATAGCAGTGGGAAAGCCTCCTGCTTTTAGTCTATTAAAACTGGGTGACCTTATATGATAACCTTTCCTCACATGCTTTTATTTTTTTTTTATATTTTATTTTGTCTCTGGTTTAGGTATTGACATCCTGAAGCTTGTTGCAGCCCAAGTGGGAAGCCAGTGGAAGGACATCTATCAGTTTCTGTGCAATGCCAGTGAGAGGGAGGTGGCTGCTTTCTCCAATGGATACACAGCAGACCACGAGAGGGCTTATGCAGCTCTGCAGCACTGGACAATCCGGGGGCCTGAGGCCAGTCTTGCCCAGTTAATTAGTGCCCTGCGCCAACACCGGCGCAATGATGTTGTGGAGAAGATTCGGGGACTGATGGAAGATACAACCCAGGTAAGGTAGCCCAAGTCTTCTGCTTTTCCCATGACAATTTTTTGCTACCATGTTTCAAATTTTATCAGATATTATAGGTAATAAAGACATAGACTGATATTAGAGGTGTTGGTGCATGCACACACACATGCGTGCACATGCACACACATACACACACACACACACACACACACACACACACACACACCCCTTTCCAGGACAGTAGCTTTCAATGATTTTCCATTGGTGTCATCTGGACAACTTCCAAAAAATTCTGATACTTGGACCCTGCTGTAGACCAGTGAAATCAATCTCTGGAAAGAAGGCTAGAAATCAGTGTTTTTAAAAGCATTCTAAAGGATTCTAATGTGCAGTGCTGAGAATCTTGTCTTTTGGGCATTTCTACTATCAGTCTTTGCAGTCAGATTTTTCCCTTCATAGCCTTTTTACAGCCTTATTTTGCTTAACATCCTTTAAGCAAAACCAAAAACGATGGCCCATTTTTTGCCCTATACCCTCCTTTCCTTCAAAGGACCCCCCCCCACACACACACACAATGTGCCTTGAGAAGGTTCCATCTTATTTCCTGAGGATGCAGGTGGTGTTGATCCTTTGCTTTGGGCTTGTTCAATTCGTATAGCAGATGGGAACTGAGAACCAGGAGTGTGATTTGTTTATAGTTTCTGGTTGGGAAACCTAGGCTTTGGAAGCAGGCAGTACTGAATTTGAATCCTGGCTTCTGCCACTTATTAGTTATTAGAGTGACCAAAGGTAAGTTACTTCAACATTGTCTGCCTCTGTCATCTCATCTCTAAGTCAGTTTGATTAGATTTATTAAGACTAGGCCTGAAGCCTCTCAGCTGCCTGATGTGTGGGAAATGTGCTCAGCTGGTAGCTGTGGTCTTGATGTAATGTTCTTTACTTGGCTTTCCTTACACATGAGCACTTCCCTGGAAAGACTATGAATGAACCGCAAATTTAAAGTTTCAAAATATATTGCCAAGGCAAAGAAAAACTGCTAAGAGTCAATAAAACCCATGCTGAATTTTAAACATCATTATGCCTGTATTATTTTTTTAGTGGTCTTCACTCCTTACTTGAAAAAGCTAAGTAGATATTTTTCCCCTGTCAACTCTAATTTACTCTCATTCGTAGGAAATTTTGTATATCAAGGGATCCAATTTTATATAAATAGTCCCAATGCTTTCTATTGTTTTGTACTCAAGTATAGTATTTTCTCAATATTGTAGTAAATACTCATCATGCAGGTCTTTTAGCTACGTGGCTACATAAAAATGTGTAGGTGCTAATTGACTCTGAAGGTGGCCTTTCAAGTTCCTGGCCTATTTTAATTTTTATTAAATGTGAGATTTGAGGAAGAAATATTTACTAATAGATACCATTGTGGATATTCAAAGACACACTCCAGTATTTTATAGACTTTCTGAGAAACAATCTCAGTAAGTATGATTCACAGTTCAAGCTAAATTTTAAGTAGCTGGATTTGGGGAAAAGAAGGGGAAAGATTTGGCTTCCAATTAAATACAATTGCTGCATTTAGAATCAGGGGAGTTCAGACGTGAATCTGATTGCACTTCCCTGAAGTGTTGACTTTCAGGAGAGAACTGGTAAAGTCAAGTAGCAGATCTGAATACAGATTAGATCCCTGGGAATCACCAGGATCATTCATGATTCCTCTAAGGAAGATAAAATGTGATTTTTGCCCTGTTAGGATTTGATTAAATGGAATATTTAATAGGGTAGAAAGATGTTCATGACATATTGTTGAGAGAAAAGAGGGTTTCTCATTAGAAAAGATAAATATAAGCATAGGGAAATATAAGCATAAGAAAATGTAAAAACACAAATGTTATGTTAAGATTAGTCAAATGGTAGAATTGGCACTTTTCCTCTTTTAGCATTTACTAAGACAAAACACTACTTTAATCAATCCAAAGACTGCTAAAAATGGCAATCCTGAAAAGGGGCAGGAGAAAGGATAGACAGGGCTTTGTTTTACTGTGCTAATTCAAAGAGGAAACCATTCTTGTTTTAATTTGGGGGAACCATACAGTGGCTTATATGATATAATGCATTATTGCTTGGTAAAACTGAGTGAGGTTTTGTTGTTGGGTCAGATTGTGCAAAAAACGTACTTAAGTTTCATTTGGTTTTCTGCAGATCCATCCCATTTCTCAATGTACACTCAACAATCACTAGGAATTTGGTGTTTCAGCCTTCAGTGTACTTTTGTTTGGTGGTGATAAAGGTGGTGGATTGGGTAGTAATGGTAATAAGTGCCCTTATTATGGTGTACCCAAAGTTCACATTGAGACAGCTTATCAAGGAGAGTAAATCATAATCAAAGTTGTTAGGACACCATATAAGAAACACATAAGAAACACTTATACTGTATAAGTGTTTCTTATACCTAGTGCCAAACACAACTTTTAGTTCTTCCCTTCCTTTTATTTTCTTTATAACATAAAACAATTTTAGTAGCTATCATTTTTTAGTTATTTTTAAATAAACAGCAGCACCAAAAGCATCCTGGAGTTTTTGCTCCACTCCATGTTTTAGTATTGTCCACTGTTGTCAAGGAACCTTCTGGACTCAATTTGTACTCTGATTTTAATAGCAAATGAGCATGAGTTTCTGACTGCCAGTGATGTATCTCACGGTGTATAGCTGTCTGTTCAGTCTATCTCTGAGACATGTAGAGTTAAACAAGAGAAGAAGAGCACAGGGGGCATAATTGAGACTTATTCTTCCCATCTTAAGATGGATTTGTATTCTTTGTATGTGGTGGTACCGCTGGGGATTTAAGGTTTTGACCCAGCAGTTAATGGACTCTTAATGTGCAAAATCTGTGTGTGGGGGTAATTTTAATAATGTTTCATATGTTCTTCAATTCATGAACCTGAGCACATCTATATATGTTCCACTCAAAGGATTAGCCCTGGTGTGCCTTTTAGTTACCTACCTCTGTCAAGAACAGCCAGTCCATTATTAACCACAGTGGCCTAGGAACCATTTTTAATTAAACAAATTCAGAGTCCCTTTTCTTTATGCATTAAAATATTATATAGTAAAATTTGGTTTTCAATGTATTGTTCTTTGAGTTTTGTCCTATTAGACACCCACCCCCCCACCCCCAAGAGCAGCTTTAAAGTTGAAAGGGAGGTACAGGGATTTCTCATATGTCTTTGTTCTCATGCACCCATAGCCTCCCCCATTGTTAACATTAGTCACTAGAGTGGTACATTTTTTACCAATGATGACCTTATATTGACACATCATGGTCAATATCCATGCGTTTACCTTAGGATTCACTCTTGTATATTCTTTAGTATGGACAGATGTCTTAAGAGACATAATACACATCTACCACTGTAATATCATACAGAATATTTTCACTGTCCTAAAAATCTTCCATGCTCTGCTTATTTATCTCTGCTGCTCTGCCCCACTCCACCCCCACAAAACAGTGATCTTCTATTGTTTTCATAGTTTTTCTTTTTTCAGTATGTCATTAACTGCAACCATAATACTATATAGTCTTTTCATATTAGCTTCTTAAGAGTGTACATTTTAGGTTCCTCTATACCTTTTCATGACTTGATTGTGCAGTCGTTTTCAGTGATGAATAATATTTCGTTGTCTATATATACCAGTTTCTTTACCTGTCAACCTACTTCATTCATTCTTTAGCTGGGGCATATGACAAAATTTTTAGTGTATTCTTTCAACTGGGTTTCTAACTGAACCCAACCCGTTGTTTTCAGTCTTCCCTTTCAAGATGTGAGTGTTTGAAAGAAACAACTAAACAGTGGTACAATACTAGGAAGTTGCTAGAATTTTGTTAAAATTGTTTTAAAAATGAAGCAAAAGCCTGATACAACATTCCAAATTGTATGTTATTGCCTTTTTCCATTGCTTTACTGTGATTTTTCCTAACTTTATTTAAAGAAAGTGTAAGCAGTTACATTTAAATTTTTCTTTTTAAATTTGTCTGACAGTTTTTTTTATTAATTAGAGAATTTCATTGTAGTTACCATTTTAGTGTAACTACTCAAGTATTTAGCCTTAGCTCTTATTATTTGTCCTATCCCCCTCCCTTTCTTACTTGTCTTCTTATGATATGATATTTTAAAATTATTCTCCATTTCCTTATCTACTAGCTTGTTAGGTACATATTTTTATTTTACATTTTATAACACTCTCATTATAGCATGCATACTTAAATTATAAAACATGTTTTATAAATGTATTCTTCTTACTACTTCCAAAGAATACAAGTTTTAGAAAAATTTATCTTTAATTTGCACTGTTTTCTAGTATGGATTTTAAGACATTTCTTAACCACAAACAATGTAATTATGGGTTTGCACAATCAGAATTCAGATGGATTTACCTGCATCTTAATCTTTCCGTTGCTCTTCCTTCCTTTCAATACCTTCATTAGCTACCTGAGATAATTTTTCTTTAGTTGAACGAATACTTCTCAGTGTAGGTTAGGTTTCCAGCAATAAACTCTGTTTTTCTCTGTCTGGAAAAGGCCCAGCAAATAAACAAACAAACAAATAAATGAATAAATAAATAAAGGAATAAATGAATGAATGAATGAATGAATAAATAGACAAGCAAATAAGCAAATAAATAAATTGCATGATTTGCCCTTTGTTTTTGAAACATTGCAGGAAAATCAGATTTAAGCTTGGCAGTTGCTTTCTTTCATGCCTGTGTTTATGTTTCCCCAGCTGAACTACAAAAGAAAGGATGTGATTTTATTCTTAAGTCTATATTATCTAACAAGTTCTGTGTGCAATATTTTATTAGGTACTTTGGGCAATGCAAGTGGAGTAAGATAAAGGCCCTGCCATCAAGGAAACTTCTAGTTGACTAGAAGAAACATATGCAGATTTAAGTCACATAAACTAATCCGAGGGCGGGGATTGAGGAAGTGTTTGATGCGTGAACAATCAGCCAGTAAGGCCCAAATCGGAACATCCGCGTGGGGCCACGTGTGGAACATCCGTGTGTAGCTCCCATATGTGTAATCAAGTTAAGTTCCCATCCTGGCAGCCTAATGCTTTGGTGTATTATTTGGTGTCTATGCTTCAGTTTTTTCCTGAGAAAATAGAAGTTTTATTGATTCCTGTCTGAGCTTCTGTGAGAATTGGGTGAGGGACACAGAAAGCACGTGGTGGTGAATTTATATGTTAATAAAGATTATTCCTAGATGCAAAAGAGATGGAAGTATATTCCTAAAACAATCCAGCTCTCATACATACTGGATCCCCTAAACTACGTCTAGTAGATAGTTAAGTAGGAGGGTTGTTACTTGGATTCAGTGCCCAAGAATTGGAATTCTCAGCTAATTGTAAATATGTATACCTTCCTGTCTAACTAGGCGGCAGGGATACCCCACCTCTTCTCACAGGAGTTGGACTTGATAGCTTTTCTCCATAGGAAATTTGGGGCAAACATTTCTTTGACTTAGATTTTTCCATTAAAAAAAAAATGGGAACTCATTTATCAGGATTATGAGGAAATTGGCTGTTAAATTGTGAAGTTTTAAAATGATGTTTAGGAGCTAGATCTGGAAGTAATTGTAATTTGAAATCCACAGTTCCCTTGTTTGATTTTGAAAAAGAGAGAAGAGATTTGAAGTACATTTTTAAATTATATTAAAAACAACCGTCAGAATTTAAAATAGTATAAAGTATAACTTTAGTTGTTTGCTTTGACCAAAGACTTACAAATGTAAAAACCTGGTGTTCATCAGGTAGGGAAGTTAAATATTCTACCTCCTTCCTTGAGATTAAATAAATCAAAACTATACCTTAATTTAATAACTAATGAGCTTGAAGCCAATGTTTTTGTTGTTGTAGATCATGACTTTGTAGCAAAATAGTTCTTTATTGGTTTATCATATGCCTTTCTAAAAACCACATAAGACACCAACATCCCAGGGAGAGGTGCCCGCTTTCCCCTACCCTTTCTCACTCCCTCCTTCGTTTCCTCCCACTCTCAATTATAGTAGACTCTGTGTTGGAGACTGGGTAGTTTTGCTCTGTATAATCAACTGGGGAAATCAGCAGTGAGAGAAGCACTGGACATTCTGTTTTGGCGAGGACAGTACTGTTGCTTCTGCTGCAAAAGGAACTACAGTTACTGATTTTTTGCCTACCAGCTGCAGGATGCAGCTGTCCTCATCTACCGTCTGACTGAGACCAGCTATTTTCAGACATTTAATATAATGAGAGTTTAATATAATGAGAGTGAGTTGAAGCAAATATAAGTTATAAATTAATCTATTGGCATTTTGGCTATTCAAATTTGTCTTGTCTTAAATTTGTCAGTTTTCCGTATCTTAGAAAATAGGAATCATAGCCCTTCATTCTTAAGATGTTGGCTGAACTTGCCTGTACGCAGCCCCTGCTTTCTGCTGCATCACCACCACACAGAGGATTGTTTAAGGTCAAGTTACTTATTTGCAGGGTGTGATGTGGACTCTGGGGAACTGTTGGGGTGGTGAGGAAAAGAAAGGGACATTATAAAGGACTTGCTGACACATAGCAAGCTCAGGTGCATTTAGGAATGCTTGTGTTCAGGGTGGTTCTTGTGCAGAGTAGTGATGTTTGAGGTTTGTAATGACATTTCATGCTGTTCTATTTGTTTTATCATACACTAAGATTTCTTTCAGTTAGTCAACAATCCTCTGTGGAACACCAGCTGTGTGCCCAGTACTGTGTGAAGAAGGGTGGGCCCTGCTCAATCATCAAGGTGGAGACACATGCAAATAAGCACACTTCACTAATATTGTTAGACTAGAAGTGTACATCGGGAAACAGGGGTGTTTGACCCAGCAAAACATACAGAAATGGAAGTCATTTTTTAAAAACCACACTGGAGTTTCTTTCAAGGAGATATTTTCTTCTTCCTATGACTTTCCCATCTGGCTGTTACTCAGGGATTTCCATCTGCTTTCACATACTAAGGGCTTCTCAAACGTTGGACTCTGCAAAGACTGTCTGTTTTACTTAGAACCTTCTTTTTTTCTCAGTAGAAAGCTTTTCGGGAAACTCTCTCAGTCCTGCAGTTCTAACGGTACAGGACCAAAGTTCCAGCATCCTACTTCATGTGACATGCTGGAGGTCAAGTGCTTGTCAGTATCTGCAAGAAGGGACTGACAGTCATTTGGTTTTGTCCCTTCGAACTGAGTGTGTGTCTTGCTTTGCCCCTCACTCTGTGACCATGGGAAAGTTATGTATTGTCTCTAATTCTTAATTTATTCAGTTTCTTTATGGCTGCCTTCATGGCTTTCTTATCAATATGTATACAGTACTAGAGAGTCAGTGTATATACTAGAGATAATGAGTATGAGTGCCCAACCCAACACTTGACTTTATTGAGGCTCAGTATATTTGTTTCTATTGGAATTTGAATGCTTCATTCTCTTTTTTTGTCATTATTATTCTATTTATATCAATAATAAGTTATACCATTCTACTGTCTATAGATGCATAATAAGGAGAAAGGGAATCAGTGTTTGTTGAGTATCTTTTGTTTCCCAAACACTGACTGGGTGCTTTACACCTGTGCTTATCTTGTAAACTTGCTGATCATGGGAACGCTAGGTCTTGGAATTAAGACGTATTACTGGATTTGAATGAGTTCCATGTCAATTATATGTAGGAACACTGCCAATTAGAGTCATGTGATATATAACTATTTCAGTAATGCTTAAAAAAAGAAAAAA
>PVHY01002569.1:84554-124122 GCA_004024945.1 Uropsilus gracilis
TTACTACAGGTAATTTATTTAGCAAACATTTATGGGGCATGCATCATGGTTTGCACCCAGTACCAAGCACTGGAGATACTAAATAATACACACACAGACACATACACATCAAAACACAAAAACAAGGCATCATCCCTCAAGATGTTGATGGTTTTATAGGAAGGATGGGTGTATGAACAAAACTTGAGGATATGTTCTATGAAACTGTTATTTAGACAATTTGAATTCAGCTTTGATTTTTTTTCCCCAGAGACACAGTGTCTCCATGTTCAGAAAAGGCTGATGTTGTTAGCTTATGACATTTCCACCACTTTAATTCACACCCTTATTGGTTTTCTCAAGGAAGGGCATTAATCAGAAATCAGAATCAATACTATGTAAAGTAGCTTATTTTCTCTATCAATTACCCATGCTGGAGATCATATTTTCATTTTTTCTCTGAACCCAAAACTTTTATCTGGACAAAGCCTAACAACTTTCAGTTTTGGCCTAGCTTCTCTATCTTATGTTTGTGAAATTATTTCTTGGTCAGTTATAACCCAAGTGCTAATAGCAGATACAGTTGAACCCTGGGTAGGTTTTAGTATCCTCCAGTTAATTCCAAGTTTTGAGACATATTCCTTACCATTTTCTTAAAAGAGACAGCAGTCACTTGTTTATCCCAGAAAAGAATGATCCCAAAGACAACCCTGACTTTGCCACAGTTGAAATGAGTCAGGGGGCAGGATGGAATGCCAACCATTAATATGACATCACCAAAAAAATATTCTAGAAAAGCACCTGCAAGAAATTTTACAATCACAAGTGTAGGTTAGAGTCCTCTCAGAATAATCTAAATCTAAATCTAAATACAAGGATTCAACTACTCTACTACAAATATACAAACCAGAAAATACCATCTGCAAATCAAAAGGCAACAACTGAGAGAAATTGCAAGCCACTTAAGGTGAATTTCTATTAAAAAATCAGGAGTTTTTACAAATTAATTAAGACAAAAAAGACCTAGTAGGAAAATGGGTGCTCTGTAACATACATATTTGTTTCACCTTGTTCAGAATAAGAAAAATTCATATTTAAAACTACAGCGAGGCCTCTCAGAATAGCAAGAAGGAAAAGGTTTGGCAATATTCTTGTTTTGTGAAGGAACCAGAGAAGAGAGGAAGCGCATCATAGCTGATTGGCGTGAACCCTAGCACAGCTCCTACAGAGCCCATCTGGCATCCCCACTGACAAGCACTTCTAGAAATATGCCCAACCAGTCTTTCCCTTCCCTGCGGAAAGTAGCAAGTATTCATTGCAGCATCATTTAATAAAGTGGGAGTGATACATACCCTAAGGACTATGTAAGTTTACCATACCCTATGTAAGTTTACCATACCCTAAGGAATAAGTAAGTTTACTTACTTACTATGTAAGTTTACCCTAAGGACTATGTAAGTTTACCATACAAGTGCTCAATAGAATGTAGTTGCTAAAAGAGTTATTTGCACATGGTTTCCAGTTCTTCATGTGAACCTCAAAAATTTTTTAATAAAAAATAAGCAAGGTGCATAATATTGGAACACTATGTTGTAAAAAAAATTAAAGTAAAAAAAAGTGTGTGCAAGTAGGGTGGGGAATACATCTCCATGTTTATGGGGATAAATACAGATTACCTTGGGAAGAACACAGGGAATTGACACTAGTAATCAACACCTAGGAGAGGAACTGATTAGCTAAGACCTGAAAAGTCAGAGGTTAAAATGAAGATTTTTCTTCATAGTGTATCCCTTTTGTGTGTTTGGGTACATATTGTGCACCATGTGTATTCTCATCCTATGTCATGAATCCAACTAATGGTTTCATTAAATTAGACTAATTTAGTCAAATCTGTTAAGCTTAAAAAATATGCATCCCAAAGATCATGAGTTTCCATGGAGTATTCCATCATCTGCAATGTCTTACAGCAAGCTCATAAAATTTGTACAATTCTTTTTATCATGGCTAGATAAAGGCTTTTTATTTTTATTATTGAGGTGATGTTAATTTGTGATTTAGGGGAATATGTGATTCAGGGGAATAGATTCACACCTTCTTTTGTTCTCATAGCTGAATAGTATTTCATGGTGTATATAGACCATATATTTTTAATCTAGTCATCTGTTCCCCCTGCGAGTAGGTTGATGCATAGCTTTGTTGTTGCATTGTAAACAGTGTTGCAATAACATAGGAGTGCATTATACCCTTTTCAATTACTGTTTTTGTAATTTTTGAATAAATACCAAGAAATAAAATCTTATGGTGAAACTAAATGTTGGATCTTAATGGAAAATCTATTTTTAATATTTTGAGGAACTTTCATACTGTTTTCCATTGGGGCTGGACCAGGTTATGCTCCCACCAGCAGTGTCTGGAAGGTTCCTTTTCCTCTATACATTTGCCAACATTTCTTGCTTTTTCTCCTTTTTGATCTGGACCATTCTCACAGGTGTGCAGGGGTTTCACATGGTAATTTTGATCAGCATTTTCCTGATGATAAGTGATGTGGAACCTCCTTTCATGTGCCTATTGATCATATGTATGTATTCTTTGGAGAAGCATGTGAGTTAGCTGATAGAGGGGTTTTGTTTTTAAAGGAAATACTTCACAGTAGGTCTGTAAAATAAATTTCTGGGAAACCCAAGTGCTTTCCAGCAGAGCTGGATCTCCTGTTTAGTTGGGGATGAAGTCTCCTGGGCTTTGGCCATCTGCTTGAATGTGAATGGGCCCCAGGAGGACCTAGAGAGCCCACAGACTCAATCCTTAGTTCCTTTTTTTAAAAAGAAAGCTAGTGTGTGAGTCAGCTCAGGCTGCAGCCTTACGGTTGGTGTCAGCAGCCTGGACAGTTTGCAGACACCCGAGCCTGCTACTGGGCGGGGCGCTCTCTCCCCCACCCCTTGCTCCGGAGCCAGCTGGTTCTTACCAGCTTTGGCAGCTTTGTGTTGTGCATGTGGTGCCTTGCATTGGCTCGCCCCCCTGTGCATCCAGGAGAGGAAAAATCTTGTGCTCAGGGCAAGGATTGTCCAATGATACGTTGACTTAAATGTCTATGGATTTCTATGGATATGGATTTGTAGTCTTTGGGATTTACTTTTGAAGTTAATTCTCAACAATAATCAGAATTCGTGGATGATATCCACACATAAGATTATAGCAACTGCTTTGACTTGGGAAAACTTAAGGGAGAGACACTATAGCTAGTAGCTTAACCTGGGCTAAAATTTAAATCTTGCTATAAATTGCTGTGGAAACAAAACATTTCATTAGTTTGTGATTTAACAGACCTAACGATGAGTGGTGGTGGTGGTGTGGGAAGGGGGGTGCCTTTTAAAATAATTCCCCAGTGTTTTTGGACGTTTGGGGGGACAAATAGATCCTGTGAGCTGCCCAGTGGTGGGTGACGGGCTCTGCTGTTGCCCAGCTCAACTGGGCAGTACCCATCAGGGTTTTGCTACCCCTGTAGTTTGATGCAGGAGTCCCCCCCCTCCCAGAAGTTCAATAGGACACTCGTGTTCATGTTCCTTTTCCAGCGTCCATTCTATGATATGCAGTGACTCCAGGAAGATCAGACAACCTAAGACCAGCCATGTCCGCTTGACAATTGATGATCTAGGTTTAAATGTTCCCTCCCTTCCTTCTTATGCAAGGGGAGCACCTCTTTGCTTCCCTTTCCTATGACCCAGGCTGAGCAAGAGAAATAGATAGAAAGGAGGAAAACCCCAAAAGGTTAAACAATCAAAAGCCAAAGAAAAGTTTAGGGAATTTTTGTCTTATGGCTATTTGGAGCTTTTCATTTTTTTTTTTTCCTAAAATCTAAAAACAACGTTTAGGAAATAAAGTTAAAAACACAGTATAACAACCTAGTCTTAATGCCTAGATTCAATAATTAGTTCTATTTGAGCATCTTTGCTTTACCTGTCTTGTATCCCTGTGTATGTATTTCTTGTTCATAACACTTCTTTCAAATATTTAGGAATCAATGTTTTCCCACTTCCCACGTAACTTTTTCTTTTGTTTAAAGTATATTTGGGTTATTGTTGCTAAGGCCCTTTAAATTCTAGGTTCAATATAACAAGAATTCTCACCTAAGAATAGTAAGTGAAGTCTTTGTGTCTTACCACGTAGGACTTTAAAGAAAACTCTTTTTTCCCTTTTTTGTTAGGGGTAGTGTATTTTGTTTTTTTTTTAAAGGGAGAAATTGTTGTATACAATTTCTTTAGTGTCTGAACTTAGGAATTCAAGAGATTGAGAAATTTTTTAGGATAGGCTTGCACCTTCATTAGTTGAACCTTCACTCACAGCTGAAACCCTGGAACAGCCCATGTTTGGATCACAAAGCATTCTTTATTTGAATTCCTCTAAATGTAATGATAGAGAAGTTCAGCTATCAAGATATAATATGCGGTAAGGAGGGGTCGCTTTTATTATAACTCAATCTTACATTTCTCCATAGATCTATGGAAAGCCATCAAGTTTAATTTGATCTTAATTAGGTAGGCAGCTGAGAGAGCAAGGGAAATAAGCTTCAGATAATATCATAATCTTTAAATAGTTGTAGTTATAGAACTGTTTTTGTAATTTCTTTAAGATATACCTTTAGTGGAAACTAGATTTGTTTTTAACCAGTCACTGCTCTGTTGAGATCTGAAATATTTTCATATGAAAAGCACAGTTACTGGTGTCAGTTGAAGTGAAGGTATTTACAGAATCTCTCATCTTGACCTCAGAGCAGTTTTTGTAGACCCTGCCTCTGGCTCCTTATGCTCTGGTTAAAGGGCCAGACTGCCCCTTTTGGTCATGAGATTGCTTGAATTCAGTTTATAGGGCTTGCTGATTTCTCCAAGAGCAGTAGGTCCAGATAAGGAAGTGACATGACTCAGCAAAGAGTATTACTTTCAAACTAGACAGGCCTGATTTAATCTTGAGTCCTGACTCTGATTTGAGGCAAGTTACCTAAATTTTTTAGTCTCAGTTTTCTAATCTAAAAAATGGGACTAAAAAGAACTACCCTAACAGCAGACAGATTACATATCTAGCAAGGTATTGATAATGTTTTTTCTCTAAGTCCCTTTTTACTGGATCTGAGTGAGAAGTTAGTCAACTCAGATGGAATACTAATTAGTTTCAATTGAAATTAGTGAACAGAAATTAGAGGGATTTCCACAAATGTAGCATAAAACTTTCCCATCTTTCTAAATGTTGAGTGAGACCTGGAGGAAAGTTGAAAGGGTAACTTTTGACTCCGAGAAGCATTCTTGAGTCTGTTGGGTAGCTCTGGCTACAGAGGGGTCTGCTGGAATCTGACTGGATAGTGCTAGGAACCAAGGGGTTAAACTGAACCATTTTAGCAGATTGACAAGGATGATCATGACTGAGTAATTAATGCTTCATTTCAGAGGGTCAGTGATGCATCAAAGTTGTTAATTAGTTCTATGAAAACAGATTGTGCAACCACAGGGAAATTGTAATTGGGTAGTAATTGAAAATAACTCAGTGGTGAACCTTAGTTGAGGAAACCAGTTGAGGGTTACTTGGAAGGAGACAGTTGGGGTGGGGGTGGGAGAGTGACATAACAATTGTAAGGCAAACAACAAATAAGACATAATTTGAACAGAGATGACCTAGTCTACCCTTTTTGTTGTTGTTGTTTAGAAATGAGGAAACATATCTGAGGAGGGAAGTGGTTTTTCTATGACCACACAGCTACTTAGTGGTATGTCTCCTTTTGTCCCTTGCAAAGATATTCCAAGATTTTCATGATTTATAGGAATTGACTTGGGGAACATGGACTACATGCTAAAAAAAATGGCTTTTGAAATTGGAATTCTGGGCCTGTTCCTGTTGGCAGAGCATTTACTGTCAGGAATGCTGTTTGATCATAGGACAGAAGAAAAAAAGTCTCTGAATCTTATTTCACATGTATATCACCCTTGATACGAATAAAACTTAGGAAGACCTGCCTTTACCACATGTGGTTCCATCATCCCTGGTTGTTGGAGAAACCCTTCAGCCTTCCACAGGGTATTATCATCTTAGGAAAGGGCAGTGAGCAGGAAAATTGTTTTTTTTTTTCTGGCTTCCTGTTCAGGGAGGAGAATTATTTATAAGCCTCAGTTTCACTTGGGGTGGCTACGTGTGTCATGGAACTCTGGTTGTGTTGGGAGTGGAGGATTGTGAGGGCAGTACTGGAACTGAGGAGAGGAAAGAAGCTCACAATCTTGGCTCATTCTCATTCAACCCAAATACAAGTCAAAGCAGTGTTTTCATGAACATTGTTATAAACCTCTGTTGCTGAGAGATGTTCAAGCTGCAGATTTTAATTCATACTGTTAAACTATTCCATTTGGGTGGTTAGAGTTTCTGTTAATCAGAAAGGAAAAGCCTTGGGTCTGCAGTGGAACTCCAGGTGTGACTCAGCTGTTGAGTAAGGTAGACTATCTCTCTTCCCTTATCAGTCTAGCCTAATAAATATAGATCTGGAAGGACGAAGTGTACTTGCACAGAAACTAATCAGGAGGACATTTGGGACTCTTTTGACCAAATAAATTGCCTGCTCTTGAAGTTCACACAATAGAACTGTTCTGGCTTTGGCTGCTTGGGGAGCTTTCCTTTCATTATCCCTGTTCTCTCCTCTCCCCCTTTGCTCTCTCTTCCTTCTTTACCTCATTTCTCAAGTGGGTTTTCCAAGTTAGCATGATTACCTCATGACTAGAAAGCCAAAAAAAAAAAAAAAAAAAAAGCCCTGTACTTTTCAAGTTTCTCCAAAGAGATTTCAAATATCAGGTGGATATATTGCCTTTACTGACAGCCAAGTTTTCCCAGAGGTCTTTCTTTAAGCCTCACTACAGGAGGTTGGGGGTAATGGCACTGCCCTTTTATGTCTGTGAATGAAAGTATAGAGAACAGCTGGGCCAAGTACATGTGGGTCCAATTCTTCTGCTCCTTGGCTACCAATATAAATAAGCACCGCTGCAGTCACCATATTTTCCATTTAGCAGAAGGAAATCCTTATCAGTGGTGATCACTCTTACAAATAACATGTATTGTTTTTCAAATTATAAAAGTTAATATCTCCCTATTGAGAGTTTGGATAGGAAAGTTCAAAGAAGTGTAAGGGAGAAATTAAGCTCCTCATAATCTATTTTGTGACTAATAAGTTTGTGCCTAAAGCTTTTGTTAGAAGATAAGATGTTCTTCAGTAGAGATCTGGCTTTCTTCTTTAAAATATTTGCCTTTTATTTTTGTCACAATCGCATTATAAATGCTGCTTATTTGCTATAGACTCTGAATTAATAGTTAATTTATTATATATATCCTAATGACTCAATTTTTTTGGTTAGCAATATCAAAGGTAATGATTTTTAATATAGTTACAGTGTTGCAAACCAGTCTCAATAGATGGTATAGATTAAAGTAAAGTAGGAAAGAAGTTAATTTTTACAAGCAATTTCTTCTTAAAGGAAAAGATACAAATAACTTTAGAGAAACCTGGAATGCAAACCTAATACTAGGTATCCTACATGGAGTGAGAAATACCTGTACTTAAAAGCTACGTATATTTTAGAAAGATGATTATCAAATGGTTTCTGGTTTTACTTGTGATTGGGAGCTCCATTTGGTGACAATAAAACCACCTCTAGGACCTTTTTAATAGTCACTTGTTCTTTATTAATAATAGGTATATATCACTTCAATGGTCTGATCTTTCCTAGTTATTTTGGAATTCATATGCTTAATGTCTCCTGGTAGGATCCCCTGGCAAAAGTAGGGGAAAAATAAAATATTGAAAGTTCAGGAAATAAGTGGGTGGACCTCTTCTTGGTCTGTTGGCATATGATTTGTGGGTGGGAATTTCTTTTAAAAGCAAGAACAGTACACTATATTGACTGATTGTAACATCCAATGTAATGTCCACAAGAACCAGCATGTAGACAAGCGCTCTTTGTCTAATTGAGTGAATAAAAAATGTGTATTAGCATGAGTGGCCATGTGCATTTTCAGGGATAGAGGGCAAGTGCCAAAGCCTATTGAATTAAAAATTAAAAGCATGTACATAAAACCAGTTTGTGGAACAAAAGGGGGCTGATGAGAATGCATGTTATCCAAATCTTAAACTTGTGCTGGAAGCAGAGGCAGGGTGTGGGAAGACGTACTGAGGACCAACACTTGGAATACAAGACCTGTGCAGTCATCAGTGGTTTTCAGAATCTGCAGTCAGTTGCAAGAATTTCTCAGGCCTCAAGGCTGTGAAAGAGGCAATTGCATTTGCTTCGTGCACTTTATAACTATTCAAGGTAATGTTCTGAAGTCAAGGTCAATGTCTTCCTGACTGAGGAACTTGAAAACATTTCTCCTGATGTGTGAGTCAAGTCATGAGGGTTCTAATGAGTGGAGAATAATGACTCTGGGCAGGGTGCATATCACCTCCTGAACCCTGCCCTTTGTGATCTGGTCATCCAGCTCCCAGATTCTTATCCATGCTGGAAAATCCAATAAGAGGGAGGGTAGGATCAATGAACCAGACATTCCAAGGGCCCGCCAAAACTCAAAAGTGTAGTAAAGTGACCTGGCATGAGAACCTGAATTGAACCCTGGCTTTCTCCAAGTAATTGCATGCCTACTCTGGGCCCTTCTCATTTCATCTGCAGAAAGGGGTGCTGTCATCTCTCACTTCCCCATCTCTACTATATACCCTGCTACAAATCATGATGATATGCTACTTGAACACTGTAGTAGCATTCTAAGTCCTCTCCTTAAAATACATTCCCCATACTCCAGGGTGGTTGACAAATGCACCTTCTCCCTCTGAAACTACCTTGTTAACTTGTTTTTTTTCTTTCCAAGTCCACTCCAGAAAGCAAGCGTCCCAGTTTCCATTATATCCTCATAGCTGAAACACTGACTTCAGCAGGTGGTCCCCACTCTCTCCTCCCAGCTGCTTTCCCCTCTGGTGTTCTGTTCTCATTCTTTCAATCAGTTTATTTAATTCCTGAGTTAGTTTGAAATGGGAGTCAGGAAACCTGGGGTGTCTAGACTTAGTCCTGCCACTTAACAGTTGGGAGTCCTTAACTAAGAAAGTCACTTAACTTATCCAACTTAGTTGCCTTACCTATAAAAAAGATTTTTGGTTTACTAGAACCACCATTAGAAAGTACTATGGACTGGTTAGCTTGGAACACAAAATATTTTTCTTATAATTCTGAATGTCAGAGGTTTGAGATCAAGGTTTCAGCACAACTGGTTTCTTTGAGGCCTCTCAGCTTGTATGTATTAGTAGACATCTTATGTTTGCACACGGTCTTTTTTTGTTGTTGTTGTTTCAGTGTCCTCATCTTATGAGGATATCAGTAGTACTTGATTACAATCCAGTTTTACCTTTTTCTTATGAAAGGCCCTATCTCCAATACCACCATATCCTGAGGTGTTAAGAGTTTTAACCTAAACATTGGAACTTTGGGATGGTAACTTCAGCTTATAGCCATGGGGAATATGCTAGATTCTGTGTGTTACCTTTTTCTTCTGTAGACAATTACAAGTTGGACTTTCCTCTTCATCCCCATGTCAGTTTCACTTCTGTGAATTAACAACTTTATCCTTATGCTTCTTACTCTTTAACATACACATTTCCACACCTATTTTTGAAGGAATTATACATGTGTGTATGTCTAGGGATGATTAAATGCTATCAACTGTCAAAATGGGACACTGTACAATGTATTAACTAGAACAAAAAAAAAAAAAACCTAGCACCTGAGGTCTGGGATGAATTGCATTTTCTTTATAATTGTTTTTGAAGTGATAATATAACAAAGTGTTTTCTCTCATAGCTGGAAACTGACAAACTGGCTCTCCCAATGAGCCCCAGCCCTCTCAGTCCGAGTCCGGTCCCCAGCCCCAACACGAAACTTGAGAATTCCACTCTTCTGACAGTGGAGCCCTCCCCTCTGGATAAGAACAAGGGCTTCTTCGTGGATGAGTCTGAGCCCCTTCTTCGCTGTGACTCCACATCCAGCGGCTCCTCGGCTCTGAGCAGGACAGGTTCCTTTATTACCAAAGGTATGCGTGTAGTCAGCATGACTCGCAAGGGTACTCATTCTTTTTTCAGAGAACCCTTAGGATTCTCTCGCCAGTTCCACCCCTTGATAGTCTTTGATTTGGACTTGACTGTGTATGGGAAAGTGGAGTCATTTCAGCGACCTGCCGGTAAAACCTGCCCTAGACTCCTGATAAGGCAGACCTGGGAGAAACCTCATTGGCCAGTGTAGACCAGCCTAGAAAATCTTTACAGCTCTGGCTACCTGGAGGTGAACCGGCCCCCTTTATCCTCATGATGCTATCAATTGTGTGTTTTGGGTAAGGTCTGATAAAATGTAGTCTGGCAGGTTTTTTGAAAATTATTTACCAGGCTTGCTGAGTTCAAGGATTTAAAGTATAACCTATCCTGAGAGTCAGAAGTATAGATTTTAGTGATTCAAATTAAAATTCACCCTGTTAGGCATGGTCCCAAATAACAGTGTTTTTTAATTGTAGTGGATTGCTACTTTTGGTAAATGATTTGCCACTTTCAAGTTCGTGATAATGGGATGGAAACCTAACATACTATGTTGATGACAAATTTTTAATCAAAATTTTCTAGTTTGAGTAGTCTCACCGTTTTATTTTGTTATATTTCATATATTTATGTATTTTACAAATTTATATTTTAGATATGAAACATTTATATTCATCTATTTACTATTTGTTATTTATATTTTGTTATATATTATATTTTAGAGAAAGCCTTTTATAGTGGTAATAAGTTATAGTGCCCCACCCCATTGTAAGATAAGACCTAAGAAACAATATTTTCTATTTAAGTGCTTTTGCTTTGAGCAGTTTAGTTTAAAAATACTGCACTGTAATTAGAAAGTTAAATAAGCACATTACACTGCCTTGGAATTTTTGAGGGAAAATGGTGGGCTGATATCTTTGTCTAGTAAAAACATTACAGTGGGCACATAGTAAAGTTTAAGTTTTTTTTATTAAAGTATTTCAGCCTTTTCCTTCCTCTTTAAAAGAATTTTGGAGGTGTGGTTTACGTTTACACAAATATCATGTTAATGATACATCCATAACCCATTCAAGCAGGTCCCAGTCTGATCTCCATTAGGCAAAGTCTATTTGTTATCTTAATCGACTATGCAAACAAAGAAACTCCTGTGCTGTTCCAAATGTGCCAGAGGTTCACTCACCCTGCAGGGTGGGTTGGGTGGTGGTGGGGGGAAGGCTGATGACCTTCAGCCTTGGTTCTTCCAAGCCCCCCCAGTACCGCCCCTTTCTAACCACCCATTTCTCTCTCCCATGCAGAAAAGAAGGACACAGTGTTGCGGCAGGTACGCCTGGACCCCTGTGACTTGCAGCCCATTTTTGATGACATGCTCCATATTCTGAATCCTGAAGAGCTGCGGATCATCGAAGAGATTCCTCAGGCTGAGGACAAGCTGGACCGGCTGTTTGAGATTATTGGAGTTAAGAGCCAGGAAGCCAGCCAGACCCTCCTGGACTCTGTTTATAGCCATCTTCCTGACTTATTGTAGAACACGAGGGACACTGTACTCTGGAAATATTCAAATTTAGTGGCAGGGTGGTATTTTTTTAAATTTTTGTTTTTTTGGGGTGTGTTCGTGTATTAAAAAGAGTCTATGGCCAGTGTTTCAAGTTCTTTTTTTTCTTTTCTTTTTTCATTAACCCTTCTGGGAAATTAGTTTATAAGCCTTTTCAATGTGTAACTGTTGCAAAATACCTACCACTCAAGTTTTTTAGGTTCCATATTTTCTCTATTTTGCCTTCTGATGTATTTTCAGAATTGTTCTGTGCACTTTAAATTCACTTAATGTACCGCAAATGCAGTGTGGCCTTTTCTGCACACTGGATTTTGAGGCTCTTAACTTCTTAAAAGTGTAATGGCATCTTGTGACTTCTAGAAGCAGTCTTCATGTCTCAGTATACACATCTACTTATCTACTTTTTTTTATTATTACTCTTTTTATCATGTCATTTATGAATTTTCTTAAGGATTAAGGAAATGTAAGACCCTGTTGAGTTTCTGTAATGCTATTAGATTTTGAGTTACCTTTTTGATATGCTTTGTTGTAGACTTCATATTCATGGCTGAAACTTGACTACACTGTTGCTGATTGTATGGTTTTCATCTGAACACTGTGTAGAATGCTTGATTCCTTGTCCTCCTCTTACTCTAATATACTCTGGGCTGGAGAAATGAAATCCTCAAGCCACTAGAACTTGCTATTTGAGTGGTTTGACTGACAACTGGGCCACCAAAGAACTTAAACTTCATCTTTTAGGGATCGAGCTGTTCTGGAACATGTTGCTGTACTTTGGAACATCATTATTGAGTGCCAGCGGCACCTTTTCATAAGGAACCTGCCCAGTTTTGCTTTAAAAGATGTCTTGTTTTTTATACACACATAGTCGATAGGTCCAGCCTACCCTCAAGGCCTTGGTCTTAGTGGGATTCTTTCATCGATCACTTTAACTAAAAATGGCTGCAGCTGTAAGAACTCTTCTCTGATATATTTGCAACTATGCTCCCATTTATAAATGTACTCTCTAATGCTCAGTTGCCAGATTCTAATGCAAAGGTGGTGTGGACTCCCTTTGTGTGGGCGGGGTTTGTGGGTAGTGGTGAGGGACTGATATTGGAAAAATGCCTTCAAGTGTACTAATTTATTAATAAATATTAGGTGTTTGTTACTTTAGTAGTGTGATTCTATTTAATCCTTGCTTTGTACATGTGCTCATTATAACTTCAGCTAGTGTCTTGGGATAACATGTATTTTAAAAATCTCATCCTTTCTAAACTATAAATCATACAGATTTGCAGGGATTTGTGTCTGGGAAAGAACCTGAAGATTCTGAGAGAACTATAAGCCATTGAAGATAATCAGACATCTGCTAGTCTTTTGGGTTAAACCCAAGTTTCTGGCTTTCCTGATTGTCCCTATTTTGAGAAATAAGGGTTTGAGGTGGAGACATGCATGATGACTGGGCCATGGAAGTATTCTTATTCATTTCCATCTAGGAAATTTATACCACTCATGGGAAGGGTCTACACAAGATCTCAGTACTCTGTGACATCTCATCACCTATGAACAACTGTAGAGAGCTTTCTTCTCACATGATGGGGCACAGTCTTTTGTTGGTGGACTAGAGTATATTGCATTGTATTTATTACATTACATTATAGCTACTGTACTTTATATTTCATCATATATTTCCCTTAACTTAGAATTCCAATTGCCAGAGCCTCAGCAATTTTGGGTTCCTCTTTCAATAAGAAACTGGAAGTGGATACCCTGTCTGGATACTCTGATACTCATGTCAGCAACATTGAAGGGATTTTCTGGTTTTATCCACTTCTATGTGGTTGATTTTTAATGAACTGTCCGACTTTTGGCCTCATGGGTCTCATGCCAGGTTTCATCTCCTCTTTTGTTAATAAGAAAGGAATTCTTTAGAAAAACAAATTAGAGTAAATCATAGACAATAGCGTAGGAGACAGAGTTTGTAATTCAGAGAACTTTAAAACTGCCACTTACTTTGGATGGAAAGTAAGGATGGAAAGCAGTGAGTGATCAGCACTGAGGTTATTAAATTTGGAAATTTCCCATAGTTTAGAGATGTAGTTGTTATTCATTTACACCGATTGTACTTTATAAAGTGCTTTATATACTATTGAATTCTCACAACTAAGCTAAAAGATAGATGCTGTCTTATTGTGTCCATTTTATAGATTAAAAGAAGAAAACATTTACAGAGGCTATCAGGTTTGCTTAAGGCCCTATGGGGGGGGTGGTGGTAGTGATTAGATTTGAGTCTGATTTTAGGAAACCTGATATCTTTCCTAAAAATTAAGGTGCACACTCCAACTATGGTATTAAAATGATCAAAGTCAATGATAGTCTCATTTATATACTACATTGCTGAGATTTTCTCTGGTTTTACTAAACTGAGGCTCTTTAGTTTGTTAGATGTTAGAAATATACAGGGTGTTAGAAATATACAGAGAGTAAGACAATCAGGAACCATGTAGGTGGAGAAAAGACTATCTTCAATTATTTTAAATGTAAAAGAAGAGAATTTATTTTTCTTTAGGGAGTAGTAGTGTTTCCTCTGTTCTGACTTAGGCTAAATGCAGAGGAGCATTTAAGCAATTAGATTGGACTGCTTTGCTGAGAATGATTCCTATTCTGGGGGAAGCTGATCACCTGGGAATGAGCAGTCTGTTATAAAGTCAGGTTCCCAGAGAGTGATTCAGCCTTGCAGTGAAGTTGAGAAGGAGCTTTGACACAATTTTTCTGGAAACCCTCCTTGGACCACACTAAGAAAGTGCCTTAGATCCTTTCCCTGAGCTCAGAGGACCAGTCGAACCACAGAACCACACCACCTGGGAGCTGGTTAGAAATGCATAATTTGAGGTCACTTTGTTGTGCCCCTTAAACTTTAATGAGCAAATGAACACACATCTGGGGATTTTGTTAAAATGCAGGTTCTGTTTTGCTTTTTGGAGAGAGGCTTCACCTGGGTGCTGTCGATGCTGCTGGTGTCCAGATCACACTGAGATCTTGTCTCGGTTTCATGAGAAGGGGAACAGAAAGCACTAATATGGGAGGATATTGCATCAAAACCACATAAAAAGAACAATTTCTGATCATCTGAAGGTTATTTCCAGATCTGGGTAATGCTGGTCAAAATCCATAATGATGGTTCTCAGTTGCACACTGGAGTCAGCAGGAGAACTTTGAGTAATCCAACAACCAGCCAAAAGAGACCAATTAGGTTGGATCTCAGGAGAGGGGACACAGGCATCAGCATTTTTAAAGTTTCCAGGAGATGTCATGTGTATTAATTTAAAGAAGCACTGATTGAAGAACTTTGAAGCGGGTGCTTCTCAAGCCCCATCCCAGATCCAGTGGAGAAATCTTTTTCCCCCAGTTTTTGCCTTTTTAAATTCACCATCCTCTAAAGGACATAGCTTCTTGGGTAATTGGTGACATTTAAATGTAACATTCAGATAATATGCATAAATCATAATAAAATTAACTTTTTAGAGTAGCATGAGCTCATGTGAATCTGCAGTTGTGACTTTGGGGTACCAGTTTCACTCAACTGCAGATTCCCTCAGGAACCATATCTGCTGCACAAGTGTAGTAACTGTTCAGAACTGATAACCTATCAAGTATGGAATGGCAACACCTTTAGGCCTAAGTGCACCAATGAACCGATCCAAACTAATTGATGAAGCTACCCAAACTAATCAATTCTTTATGACTTTGAATCATAATATATGATTCATCCAAAATTTTGGGAAAATGCTACTATTAAGGTATGACTAATCAAGAACATTTGGGAAGTGATGTGCTTCTGATTTATGTATAAGTATGTATGTGTTTATATATATATATATATATATACTTGATATATAGATATAGTTGATATATTTTGGAAGCATGCCAATATTTAAAGAAGCGAAGTGAAATTTAATGTCATCAAATTGCCCTGACTATATCACAGAATATAAATTTATGTAGCACCTGGGCTATTTGTGCATCAGTTTCACAGTACTGTCCTCTAGATGCAACTACCTGTCTTGAACTTTGACTTGAGAAAAGTCTATGTAATCTCCCATTTTACAGAATGTGGCCCTTATCTTTGGAAAGACAGTTGGGAGTCATGTAGACCTCCTGGTATTCAGGTGGAAAGTCAAGCTGTTACATGGAAGATACTGGCAGAGCCCAGATACCCTAGTCCTCACTGAATGCTCACTCTTCCAAGATATTTTTTTCTTGCCTCTTTTTTCTTCCCCCTTATTTTGACTGTTTCTAAATGAAATGAAATCATTTGAGCAATGTATAACACAATGATTTAAAAATGTAGGTTCACATTTCTTTAGATGAGTTACTGCACCACACCCACCTAAGCACTCATAATCCTACACCATTTCCATTGGGATGCCTTGAGCAAGATTTATTTGAATTCAAAATAAAAAATATTTCTACCTTATTTTGCTTGCAAGTAAATGCATTTATGAATTACAATTCAATGCTGAAATCTTGTGGTTTACAAAGCATCATTATTCATAAAATGTCTCGAAGGATGTAGAAACCTGTCAACGGACATTTGTCAGGAGACAACAGGCCTCCCTGAAGGCAGAAAGAGAACTGGACATGTTTGGATTATGATTTTTTTTTTCTTTAGAGCTTTTTGAATTCTGTACCATGTGTGTTGTTCAATTTAAAAAATTGTAAATAAAATCACTTTTAGAATATTTCTAAGGTACCTGGAGAATGTGTGCCCCTGAAGACCAAGGTAAGAATTATGTGAGTCAGGCTTAAAATATTAGTAATAGCTTTGTGAGGAGCATTTTAATAAAATCTGCAAAGGGATTGAGCTTCTTACTCTGATCTTCAAGAAAAGGGTGCCATCATTCCCAAATTCCTTGCTAGTTGAAATCCTTATCCTGAACTTGGCTCCCAAACAAAGTAATTAAAGTAATGCAAAATTCAAAAGGAGAGAATTCAAATTTAGAAATTTAGAGTGGTCAATCTTTTTATATTTTTCACCACAGAAATCACTGGTAATAAATCTTCATCAGGAGAAGATGGTCACAGATTTCTAAGTATTTTACTCTCAGTTCTTCAAAGGAGATGCTCTATTCTTCATGGACCTTGTTTTGTTTTCACCCACATGCTGTCTTATTCACAACAAAATACTCAGCAGGAAAATCTCATGGGAGAGGAGAGACAAAAGGTAACTCATTTCCCATTGTCCTTTGATAGTTGATTCTCTTTCTAAAAACTTAGAAGAGTCTATCACACCAGGTTATAGTTCATTTTGTTTAAAGAGAATGTTGCTACTAATAGAAATACTCATTTTGTCAGTTAGCACATTCATCCATGGAACATTTTAATATCCACCATAAGACAGCAGCTATGCTAGAAGCTGGAAAGACAAAGAATTTCAGACAGTATTCAGGCTGTAATGAATTTCATTCAGGCTGTAATGGGAACAGTGCTTTGGGCTGTCCATTATTAAATCTTCGGCATTGAGAACAGAGTCTGGAACATGGTAGGTGCCTGGTTGGTATGTTCATAACGAATGTATTCAGGTTCCTTGTCTCAAGGTCATAGTAAGGGAAACAATCACGAGACGTTATAACCAATTTTGTCTAAGTAAAATGAAAGGAACTACACAACAAAGGTATTAAGAGCCAGAAGCCAAATATGAACTAAGGAAAAATATGCAAAGTTCACTAGTCAAAGCCTGGTTTATTTATTTTAAAGAAATTTGTGTCAAAACAAAGGGCAATTGTTAGCAGTTCCATACTTTTCAAAACTTTGGAAATTGAGTAGGCTGAAAATGGGGAAGGAAACCAGAAGGAAAATATAGGTATAGTGGAGATATTGTTATATAAGTATGGAGCTCTTGTCCCATTTACTTTGGCTCTAACCATCTCCCAGGTGTATTGTCAACCAGTCATGAGGAGACATGAGATCCAGTCATGTGACTACTTGCAAATACCACATATTCAGAAAATGGAACATCTAGCTCCTTTCATGGAACACCTTCTGTAAAGTTTCCAAGATATTTGACATTATTCACTCTTGAATCTTAACCTGAGCCTGAGGATGTAGGAGCTGCTATTATTTTCATTTTTTTGGATGAGAAAACAGGCACAGACAGATTGTGATTTCTCAAGAGTTTAACACCTTAGTCAATAGAGCCAGGAAAGTTGGTCATAAACTGAGTCAACCCAACATGTTTCTATATGATAAGGTGGACTAAATTCTTGCCCTCTGAGACACTCCTCTGAGCTAAACCAAGGTTGAGTTGTTTGTTTGGCATTATCCTTGTTAATATCCATATATCTATATCATCTATATCTAAAATGGTTTTTTAAGGAGTTTTTGAATTCTGCACCATGCGTGTTGTTCAATTTAAAAAATTATAAATAAAATCATTTTAGAATATTTCTAGGGCACCAGGAGAATGTATGCCCCTGAAGCCCAAGGTAAGAATTATGTAAGTCAGGCATATATATATCAGGCATATATATATATATATATATATATATATATATGTGTGATGCAGGATTGCTGTTGCTGGGTAAGAGTATTTTTAACTGTATAGTAAACTTAAACTTGTCACAGTGGTGGTACTATTGTGTATTTCCAGAGTTGCATGTAAAAGACCCAGTTACTCTGGCATCCTTGCTAGTGCTTAGTATTGCCAATATTTTCATATGAGTCATTTTAATTTGTGTGTAGTAGTACAAACTTGGATTTATAAAATTATGGAGACTTTTAACTAAGAATTTAAAGTTGAAAATTTTGCCTCTCTGATATCCCTTCGATTTAATTGCTATAATTTATGTCTTTTCCTTTTCAAAAGTTTTCATTTTATTGGGGTAAAGCCACTTAATATGAAATCTGCCTCAAAAATTTAGGTGTACAGTAAAAAAAATTATTGAATATAGGCATGCTACATAGCAGATCTCTGGAACTTACTCATCCTGTTTAAATGAAATTTATGCTCCTTAATCAGTAACTCCTCATCTTCCTCCTACTTGTAGCCTCTAGCAATCATTATTTTACTCTTGATGAATTTGACTATTTTAGATACACTATATAAGTAGAATTCTACAGTATTTGTCTTTTTGTGATTGGTTTTTTTCATTTAGCATAGTGTTTTCAAGGTTAATCCATGTCATCACACATTGCACAGTTTTATTCTTTTTAAAAAAATCACAGAATTATTTCATTGTATGAAGTGGCACCACTCATGTGTTGGTAGACATTTAGATTGTTTGCATATTTTAACTACTGTGAATGGTGCTGCAATGAACATGAGAATGCTAATGTTTCTTTGGTATTCCAATTTAATTCTTTGGAAAAATACCTAGAAGTAGGATTGCTGGGTCAATGGAAGCTTTATTTCCCATAATTTATATTCCTAGCAATAGCGTACAAGTGTACCCTTTTCTCCACATCGTCAACATAAAATACTTATGTATTTTGTATACAAAATACAAATACTTTTGTAAAATACTTTTGTAATAAATGTATAACATCTATTATCTTTTAACTCTTCAGTAGTAACCATTGTAACAGGTGCTATATCACAGTGGTTTTGATTTGCATATAACTGATGATTAGTAATGTTGAGCTTTTTTTTTAATATACACCTCCTAGCTACTTGTATGTCTTCTTTAGCAAAATATCTGTTTAAATCTTCAACCCATTTTAAAATTGGGTTGCAAGGGTATTATTTTTTAAGTTGAGTTATAGAAATCCTTATATGTTGCAAGTTAACCCTTTACCAGTTTATGGCATGTCTGTTTTCTGTCATTACAGAGTTTACCCTTTCTAGTTTGGTCTAGTACCATTTTTCTATTTTTGCTTTCAGCATCTGTTTTTTTCTTGATGTCATATCCTTGAAATCACAGAGATGTGAAATTCATATATAAATAAAGTATTTAAAAAATTAAGTCATGCAGTATATTGTCTATCTGGGACAATTTTTTTACCTTGATCCAAGTTTTAATAATAGTAATTTTTGATTGCTAAGTAGTATTCCATTGTATGGATATACCACAGTTTGTTTCCCCAGTGAAAAACATCTAAATTGTTCTAAGAAAATTTGGGGGTATTAAAAATAAAAAGACTAGTGTCAAGAAGCTTTCTTGGGTTTTTTTCTCTAGGAATTTTTAGTTTCAGGTCTTATGCTTAAATCTTATTCCATCATACTGTGATTTTCTTTATAATGTAAGATAAGGGTCCAATTTTGATCTAGTATTTGGGGAGGTTTTAAATCCTTTTCCCTGTGTAGGTTCTGTTAGAGGGAAACATGTTCACATAGCTCAAGGTCATTATATAGCATGAAACTTAAATCATTCAACATCTCCCACATGGTGTTCTGTGAAACTTCCAGTGATATGTTCAGGGTCTTTCACAGAAAAATATCCTCTAGGGCAATAAAATAAAAAAAATAACTGTATACTTCCCCCTCCCTGTGCTCCCCAGTTCTCCACTTTTTGACTATTTCAGTATTTTTTGCAGCATATTAAATGATCTGAAAACCTTATAACAAATTAACCTATTTATAATTATCACAGCATTTTCAAGTTTTTATAATTAAGATACACACAAAAACTTTAAAAATATATGTACATGTATATTTTTTACAAATGCCTATTGTTTAATGGGATAGTCATTTTCTACTGAATACAGCCTAGAAAACATGAGAATATGGTGTTGTGGCATTCTCGAAGGGACACTGGATTTGGGGACAGAAGTCCTGGTTCTGTAGCTGCTGTTGGTTAAGGATAGTCAAGCCCAGAATATTCAAGTCAGAGATCAGAGTCAGATAATATTCTGGAGGTCACAAAGGCAAGGCCCTGAGAGTCCCAAGGAAGCAAGAGACATAGCAGGATACTATCATCATGGTCATGTCAAACTCTGGTTTAGAAACCAGCTTGTAATCACATAAGAAAAACATTGATACTAAGGAAAGGCAAGTGAAAGTGATAATGTGATGCTGATAACTGAGGCAAAGCTTTGGCAGAATCAGAGATTTGACCTTTCCTTTCCCTTTGGTCAGAAACTAAGTCCAGAAACTTAAATGAGGCTTTAGTTCAGCAGAGGTTGGGTCAGACTAGGGAAATACAGGACTATGAGTGCAGGACAAACTATCAAGTTAAGAGAGTCTAAAACTCCATGTGAGAGCCTAATTTGGAGATAAAATTGTTGTACAAGATATATGTACAACATATATCTGAGGAATCTAGAATGTGAAAGTTTGAAGGATCATTTCCAAGGTCTTATGCTTCAAAATGCAGTAGTGGCTACAAGTGGTAGGATGGGTAATTGATCAAAGTCTGGAGAACAAGATACCAGTTAGATGTTAGGGAGGGTTAGCGGCATATATGGGATGATAAACACCTGAAAGTTAGTTTGGTTTTTCTGCAACTGGTCTAAGAATGTGTTTGCTGGGAGGAATATTAAAAACAGGGATCCTTAGTTCTCTATATGGCTCAAACAACTATTTTTTTCCCTTTAAGATCAGATCTACTTTTGGTTTGGGGAGCACAATTAAATAGAAGAGTGTGAGAGATGAGAAATAAGGATGGATTGTGGACAAGCAAAGCAATACAATCAGAGAACAGAAAAAAATCATGGGCTACAAATGAAGAAAATAGGCAAATGAGCCCCTGATTCAAGTGGGGACATATGGATAAAACCACATCTGGATGCAGGGGAAATGGCACTGTTCTGGAAAAAGATTCTTGGTGGATCCTGAATATAAATTTCTTAAAATATACAAATAGATCAAGTGGTCAAATTACTTTCCTCCACCATGCAAACTTGTCTTTGAGTCATCTTCCTGAAGTATAGCTAATTTTATTTATTATAAGCATCTTCTTGTCTCCCTCCTCCTCTTCCTCTTCCTCTTCCTTCTCCTCTTCTTCTTCACAACTCTATTTGTCTGTAGCCCATGTACCAGAGTATTAGATAAATGAAGGAACATTAGAGTTCACTTAATCACACATTTTGCTCCAAAACTCTCTATTGCATGTTTCATTGCAATTCAAATTTAAGATCTGGAACTTAGAAACACCATCTCACCAGTCCTTGTGCTGGAATCAGTCAAGTACAACAACTCAAATGTAAGTGTAGAATTCTGAACTGCCAAGAAAATCGGGGCAGTGATGATCTACAGAACAGATAATTCCATGGTAATGATTATCTATACACTCCAATTTGGCAGCCAGTTGGCAAACTGAATTCAGTTTGAGTTCTATAAATCTAGCTCAGAGTCTCAGCTACATGATTATGCAGCTCTTCTGCATAGCAAATACAATCTGATAAACACAAGCAGCACAGTAAAAATAATATATCTATAATGCCATGCTTCCACCCTACTTAGCATTTGTTTTCTTACACTAAGTGAAACAAACAAAAATAAGAATATCCTGCCTAGTTTTCTGTTTTGAAAACATTTTCAGGGAAAACAAGTGCTTACAGAGTAAATAAATGAGCACGCCTTTGATAATAACAGTACCAAACTGACATTGAGGTTCTCTATCGAAGATAATTTTTGGGGAGCAGGCACTAGGTTTTAGTAGACTATGGAAGAGATATGCTTCTCTTGGGAGGACATTCTCATTGTAGATGTAAGTGTTGAAAATCAGTATGGTCAACTGAGGAGTGCATCAGTGTTGTGTTTCCACCATATCTTTTTCCCCTCTCTCATAGACTTTATTGCAAACAGCTCCCTCCCCAGTCTAATATGTGCTATCCTCCAAGATCTGGACTGTGCTTCATTCTGCATTTTCAGGTCTCACTACTCTCCCCTCTTCATTTAAATTTACCCATCCACACAGTACATTTTACATTTCCCCAATTTCCCTCTCAGAACCTTCCTCTGTCTAGAAAATCCTTCCTGCACCTTCAATGGTTTCCTACTTTTCCTTTGTTGATTAATTCATTCTTACTCAGTTATACTCATCACCTTCCTGTCATCTCTTAGAGGTCTCCTAGGTTTTCTAGGAGTCTCATTTTCATTTTGTTTATGAGACGCCAGGAGCTGTGCCCAGGAAATGTTGATGGGATGAATGAAAGGCAGTATGTTAGTAGGACATTAAGGGATTGGTCAAGGAGGAAAGCAGAACTTAAAAAAAGAACAGGAGAAAGGAGAGTGACCAGATGTTGTGTGGAGATTGGAATACACCACAGCAATTCAGTAGGAGTAAAATCTAACTCTTGGTAGGTGTTTTTTAATTCAATTGGAGTTGATAAAACAAACCCAAATGAGGGCATTAAAACTACAAATTATTGGGCAATATGTGCAATACACAAAGTATGTAAATATAAGGTGAAGAAGCAATTGAAACAGCAGAAATGAAATCACATAGCAAAACAAAACCAACAAAATAAGGTACTAAACTACATTTACAAATGGGAGCAGCTGGTCCTTTAAATCCAGCCACTCATCAGGTTCGTCCCAGTCTGTGTAAGCAATAGCAAGACCACATTTTCTAAGTCTCCACCTACCAGGGCACAGTGACTGCTATCTTAATGCAGCATTTTTTCTTAAAAAATAAATAGCAAAAGTAAAATTGTTTACTTCTAAAAAGACAAAGTAAGCTAAAGTCACTTGAAGGTACAAGGGATTCCTTTGGTAATCTTACCACATAGTCTATTCTCTAGACCAAAAAACTGAATGTGTATCTTTAGCCACATGTGTCCACAAAATGGTGGCTGTCCCACCTTCAAGCCAAATGAAGAAACCAAGATGACACCATCGATCCTCTTCCAATGGCACAGCTATTCACTTCAAGCCTAAGAAACCAAGATGGCATTGTCAATCCTCCTTCAAAAGGCATAACTCCAGCATTCTTTCAGCCTGAACTACCAAGACTCACTTGAAACAACAGCAGCAATCACTTCAGAAGTCTCATGGTGAAAGCAATAACACTCCAAGTTCTCTTCAGGTTTCCAGACAATTCCCAAGCTTCTCAATTTCAAGTACTGAGTCTCCAAATCAGCTTACACAGGTTACAAATTTCTCCAACATGCTTTCCTGGACTTCTCACTGACCCTGACTGGGGATGGAAGCCCACAGCGTGGCTTCCTTTCCTGCCCTGCTGCCACACATGGCCGTGGCAACTCCAAGGCTTCTAGTCTTCTTGCTGTTCTTCTGTTCATGCTCTCTCTTCTGTAGCTTTCTCCCTCTCTCCTAAATCCCCTCTCTGTTCCTCTCTCTAGGAAGCTTGGCTTCCCTTCTCCAAGTGTCCACTCACCAGGGCATAATGGTTGCTATCTTAATGCGACATTACCAAACTGGGGTCATGGTCTCCCAGTTTCATCACAGCACCCCTATCATAATGCGTTCCTTTCTGCCAATCATACAGATTGTCTTGCTTTCTACTTTGCCCCATTTTTCATATGAGGAAAAGAAAAAGTTATGTAAAACATGTCCCCTTTTCTTTTCCTTGCTTTTTGAAATATCCTCCTAATAAAATTAATAAGGGACTTTGGGTTTGCTTTGAAATTATTTGATTTGAGTCAGGAAGTGAATGAGACATACTTGAAGCGAAACTGACTGAATTAATTATTCTTGAATCTGGGTGATTTACATGGGGGCTTATTAAACTTTTTTCTAATTTGGGAGGTAAATTATCCATAATAAAATACAAAATAAATCTTTATCAGGAACTATAAGTTCTACTCTGGTTAAATAATTTAACAGGTTAAATTACATATACATGCTTTCAACAAAATTCAGTGCATGTGCAAATATATCAGATACTAGACAAGGCATGTTTATCATGATAAATGCAACTGTCCTATACTTCTTGCTTGCCTCTCAACCTGGATTCCACTTGTCCTGGAACCTTATGCAATTCAGTGATAATATATTTGGGGGAGATGATAAAGTTCTTTAATAGTAATACAGCAAAGAAATGGGTCTGAACAGTCATTGGATGGCAGAAAGGGCTTCTTTTTTCTTACATATTGAATATCCACCAAATATGGAAGTACTTTCCTCTGCCATGCTATATCTCTTAATAAAATTACTCTCATTTACTAGCTTTTTATAAGAATATTACGGCAGAGAGATGTTAAGTAACTTCTTCAATATCATACAGTATGTAAGGGGCAGATTGAGGAGTTGAATCTTAATGTGTTAGACTTCAAAGTCTAAATTCATTTAATCACTAAGAAATACCCAGGTCAGCCCCTAAATGCCTAAGTTTCTGCAATTCCCTTTTTTTTTTCTTTCTCTTTTCATACTTTTCCAATCACAAATGTTTGCAATAGGGCCAATTTTCTCAGCTTCTTCTCCTTTTTAGATGTTATTTTCTTTTCTCTGTATGATTATGATTGTTCTTAATCTCCAAATATATATAGGTTCTGGGGTCTTTGAAATAACCAATCAGATGAGAGAGAGAGAGAGAAGAATCAGCTGCTCTCTTTAGACACCTTTTCCCCTTTGTGGAGATGGCTCATCAAAGAGAAAAGACTAATGAAAGTAAGAGCCAACATTTGGTGAACACTCAATGAACTAAAAATTTGGACTTTTTATATCAGTCTTTTTATTTAATTCTTCAAGACTTAAATACACTTAAGTACACTTGTGTCCATTTTATAGATGAGGAACTTAGACATAGAAGGTAAGGATTTGGTTCAGGTCATAACATTCGGAGGGCTTTGCACAGGGTCTCTGTGCACCTCTAGGCAGACTGGGACCTCCTCTTCCAAATGGGCATTTTAAAAGCACCATGGACACTGATCTGAAGCCAGGCCCAGTTGACTTAGGAGACAGAGCATTGAACCTTGTTGCACAGCCCAAGAATACACCTGAGTTTTCCATAGAACATACACTGTACACTCCCTGCTGTGCATGGATAGTGACAGGGCAAGGAAGAAATCAGTGTGGATCAGTCTATATTCACAGTCCATGGAAGACATCAATGTTAGCCTCATCTTGATGGTTAAGCATGTTATTTTTAAGTAGAGGGAGCAAACAGTATTTCCTGGGTATGAGAGAGGGGAAAAGTTAAGAGTTAGGCATGAACCTAGAGTGCAAGGGGCAGTGAGGAGGTAGTTCTGATAACACCAGTGTGCAGATGTGAAGAGGGATGGTAGGATGGAGATTGAGACAGCTGGACTTGGGGGCCCAGACTTGGGGAAAACAGTTTAGACTTGTAGCAAGCAGCCATATGGAGTGAGGGGGTGTGATCTGATCTAGGGAGGGGTGAGATGAAAGCATTTTTCAGGAGGATTAGACTGGCTGAGTCACAAGATATCTTGATCTTAAGCAGGTTCAAACCAATGGTTGTCAAGAAGTCCAAAGACCTGACTAGTTTTGGTCTGGAAGGGACAGTTATGACAACCTCCCTCAGAGGTTGGAATGATTTAAGGGCCTAACTGTTCGTCCCTGGGACTCATCTTACCCCCTGTTTTTCTTTTCTGCTATTCTCTCATCTTACATTTCTGAGTAGTATAAATCACAGAACTCAGCATACTGGGGTTTCATAGGCAACTCCCAGAAACCTGCCTGGTCTGGCTTTCCTCCACTGTGCAGAGGAGAAAATACATTGCACAACTTGGCCAGAGCTCTTCAGTCATATGTCCATGACTGACCTCGTCTTCTCTCTGATTCACCTCATATGCCCTTCGCCTCTTGTGTGGCCCTTTCCCCACCTGTTCATTCATTGCACTTACTTAAACTGCTCCACCCTCTCTGGCTCCTTCATGTAGAGTTGCTAAGGAGAAATTCTGCTGCCAGCCCCAGTGGTAGAGAGACACCATGTGCTGCCAAGTCTATGACAGCCACCTCATGAGTGGGAGAGCCATACTGTTGCTCTCTCTCATTGGTTGTGCTTCCCAGGTGACAAAGGCCTCAGGCAGGCAGTTATGCACCACCCTGGAACAGTTTGTGAGGGGGGCCTGAGTTGTGGAGTTTGCTCAGCCACAAGCCAGTGCTATATCTGCATCATCTGTAGGCCTTACTTTCTGTTAATGCAGTTGGGGGTAGGGCACTTGGGTTTCAGACTCTCCAAGTCCTTTCCAGTATTCTGAATACCATCCCATTTCTGTGTTCACTGGCCTGGAATCCTGGCTCTTGTACGGCTGTGGCCATCCAGTGTGGCCACACAAAAACCATAGCCATGGAACAACTACTCCTGTAAATAACAGTTATTTACTTGTTCATGCAAGTGTGTGCACACACACACAGGTATACACGCTCACCATCTCTGCAGTGAGGATGAATTTGATTTAGGTTCCCCCAAGAAGTTTCATCAAACCTATTACCCTTTGTCACTAAAATCCTCTTCCACCAAGCTTAAGCCCTTGGTTGAGACTAAACAAAAAGAAATTCTATATTTTATTAATATATATTACTATTATTATGATCCTATACTATTATATTATTATTTTAAGCCACCCCCTGACTTTTAATCAGTTAGCTCATTTTAATTCACTATTAATTAATGTTGTGAATGAAATCTGGGATATTGATATTTTAAAGACATTTCAAGTTTAACCTTACTGATATTTTGATATTTTCCCCCTACTCTTCTCCAATTTACATTTGCAATAAAAAATGTTTGGAATCTGATTGGTTTCCATAAAAGGAGATTGAATAATTCAATATCTAAGGCCATAAGACTCAGAACAGTAAAACTGTATAATGTACACAATAAATGACTCTTTATTAATAGTTTTTCTTATTTAATCTAACCCTCATGAGATCAGACAGAATTTTCAATTTTTGATGATTCTGTAAATGGATTTGATTCGGAGTAACAGAAAACTGAACCAACATTTGCTTAAGGTTAATAAACCCAACTACAAGTGGAAAGCAAGTTCAAAAGTAGAGCATTCCTGGGCTGCAGAGCTCAGGTTTTGACAGCTTCCTGATTCAGAATCTTTCTACTTTTCTAGTTTGTTAAGTGTCCCTGTTCTTCTTTATTTAAATGATGTTATCAATATTTTATTGAGGTTACATTAGTTTACAAAACTGTAGAAAATTGTAAGGTAGAGGATCATACTTCTTCAGATGTATGTTACCACACTGGACCTTCCAACAAAGTACCGGTAATCCTTCACAATGTTCACTGAGTCCCTGCCCACTTTGGTCTTCACCAATGCCTTTCCCCTCTTTTAGAGTCAGATTTCCAAGGTTTGTTTTGGCTTAGCTTTGTCTGCCCTTTGGTTTTGTTTCTTTATATTCCACACATGGGTGAAATCATTTGGTCTTCCATCTTTTCCTCTCCAGTTTATTTTGCTTAGTATAATTGCCTCCACTTCCATCCATGTTGTTGTAAATGTCAAAAAGTTCATCTATCTCTTTTTATAACTCAGTAGTATTCCATTGTGTGATACATCACATCTTTACACACATGTCAATGGAAACTCAGGTTGTTTCCAAAACCTGGCTATTGCAAATAGCGCTGCAATAAATATAGGAGTGCATATGTCCCTTCAAATTAATGCTTTTGCATTTTTCAGGCAGATACTTAGGAGCTGAATCATATAGTATTTCTATTTTTAATATGTTGAGAAATCTTCATGCTGTTTTCTGTTGGGGATGGATCAGTCTACATTCCTACCAGATACTCACAGATACTATATTGAACAGTAGTGGTGAAAGTGGAAATCCTTGTTTACAATTCCAGTCATCAGTGCCTTATCTTCTATTCATTTCCCTCACTGTGGTCTAATTTTTGCCCATATCACTTGCTCAAGGGTTTCTGATCAGGTCATAAATGATTTCTCCATTTAAATCTAACAGGTATTCAAGGATCTTCTTTTCTGAGCCCTTGACAACACGGGCATCATGGTCCACTCTTGCCTTCTTACTCATCTCTTGGGTTCAGTAACATTTTGTTTCCCTTCCCTCTCAGTTTTTTTCCCCTCTATCTTTTCATATTCTAGGTCTATATACAGACATTTTCTTTAGGCTTAGCAGCCACTCTCTCTGTTATATCTGAATAATTATTATTTAATTTCCAGGTTTTGGCTCATTTATTACTTCCTTCAGGAAGCTTCATTTATCTCCCTATTGCCCAAGTCATGCTCTATTTAGTTAAAGATTAACCTATTGATCCTTAACCTATTTTGTTGAAGATCCTCTAGATTATTGCCCATAGCACCCAAGTGTTCACCTAGACTAGTACTTATCATGTAATTAAACACAGAAGTCACATTCACCATTATATTTCCAACCTTTATGACAGTGTTGAATTAATACTAAATATTTAATAAATTCTTCTTGAATTTATTAATGGCTTATTTAGGTGGCATCAAGTAATCTAATTGGTTAGAATAGGGAGAATATAGGAAACAATGAAGAAAAGAAATAAGTTGGAGAGAGAATATTAGCCGTCAAGTCAAAATATTTTGATGTCATTCTATAGACAAAGTTGACACTAAGAGATCTGGACCAGAGAATGACATAGTCTATGTTAGTCTAGTAGACTATTCTTTCAACTAGCGTAGTGTGACCCATTAAGTGAGGTACTCAGGATAGTCTAGCTGAGCAGTTATAAGAACAAAAAGGCAATGAGTGATGGCAGAGGCTTGGTGGCCGAAGGCATGTTGGGAGATGGTAGAGGTGGGGAAGGCAATAGAAGTAAAAATAAGCATTTTCACACCACTGCCACAACCTAGGCCACAGACAGGGAAGGGGGCAGGGTGAGTCTTTCACTATTAGGGTCTCAGGTTCTTGGTGTTTTAGGGTTTGGGGCTAAGGTAGCCAACCTTCATCTCCATGTGGGCTGGACGTGGGGACTGGGCAACCTCTGCCTGGGAGGAGTCCTCTTCTGGTTACTCCCACATCAACCAGATCTACACAAGGCATCAGAAAATCAAGCAGTCCATCTATAGATATTCAGGAGAGGAGAGGAACAAATCGAGTTTCTGAATGCACTCACCACCTGGGAAGGACCCAAACAGAGTGTGGGCTGAACCACAAGAGACAAGACTGTGACACTAGTTATTGTGGTGACCTGTCACAGAGTGCCAACTACAGCTTCTCCAGGAACTGGAGAACCAAACTTCTGTTCCACAGATATGTGCAATAAGAATGAAGTTCCCTCCTTTTCCAATGAGGACGAAAAGCCTCAGAGATGTGGATAAGGTCCCATGACAAAACTGTAAACCACCAGAGGAGAGTTGCTGGATCAAACACCTGCTGAAGTCTGTCCCCACAAGGAAACTGCTGCACTCACAGTGGTCAAAATCAAGAACTATAAGATTTAGAAGCAGGATCATGTGACAATTGTCAGAAAGATGGGACAGCCATTAAAATGCAGAAGCATAGGACCCAGTGAACACATGAATCTGGAGAAAAGGAGACAGTTTCCTATACCATAGTAAGCTCCAAAATCAAGGAGCCTGGAGAACCATGCCACACACCTACCCTACAAGTTCTTGGTGAGCTCTGCCCAGCTACCTGTCTCAGAATTACTCCTGGAGAGCTGAATAGCATGGCTTGCTGCATTCCAGGACTGCAATTCCTCACCCAGGAAAAGGGCTTTATTCCAAAAGAAAAGAAAAATAAAATATGAGACCAGGGAGCCAAGAATCTATCTAAGACTTTCCTCAAGGGAGAAATTGGAGTGACCATTGTTGAGGAGGGGAGGAAAAGGAGTACTGTGGCAGTAAATGGGTGCATTATTGATGGGACAGTCATACTCAGGGGGAGAAAGAACTATACAAAGACAACTGATGTTGTATGAAAATAAAAATGAAAAAAAATAATTAAGCATTCTAGTTTACCTCAGTACTATTCACTGGGGGAAGAAGTGCAGAGAGAGCACCAGATTTAGAATGAAGAGAATGCATTCATTTTTTGGATAATTTGTTTGAGCTGGCAGGATAGCTTGGAGATATTGCAAAGAAATATTTGGAAATTCCAGCCTGTAGTTCAGAGAAGGATTGAGTAAAAAAAGGTGAAATTGGGTAGGAAAACAGGCAAAATGGGTGCTTAACCAAACTTACAAAAGGGAGCAGCTCGCCCTAAAAAGCCAACCACATACCAGGTTTGTCCCAGCCTATGCATGCAGTAACAAGACAACATAAAACTTAAGAGGCAAAAACAAATTTACTTATTAAAAGGGTAAAACAAACAGAAGTCACTGAGGGTACAAGGAACCCCTTTGGTAATCTTACCACAGAGTCCAGTCTCTAGTCCAAGCACATGGCTGCTGTAGCCAGGTGTACCCACAGAATGGCCACTGCCTTACCTTCAAACCATATGAAGAAGCCAAGATGGAGTCGTCGATCCTTCTTCAAAAGCAGGAGATTCAAAGCCAGGAAAACCAGGATAGCATTGTCAATTCTTCTCCAAAAGGCACAGCTCTGGCATTCTTTGAGCTCCAACTCTAAAGTGGCTCAGAATCAGCAAAATTCACTCAATACAACAGCAGCAACCACTCAAGATGTCTCACAATGAAAGCAGCAGCATAGCAAGCCTCTTCAGGTCTCCAGACAATTTCCAAGCTTCACAATTTCAAAGTTAAACCAAGTTCTCAAGTACCAAATTTCCAAATCAGCCTATACAAGTTACAAGTCTTTCCAACATGGTTCCTCAGACTCCAAGCAGCCCAGGCTAGGGCCTGAACCCTGCCTACTCCCGCACTAGAAGCTGGCAGCTCCTGCTGCTCCTTCTCTTCTTTCTCTGTTCTATTGCTCTATCCTTTTTCATGTGCTTTTGTCTCAGTTCCTTCACTAATCTCCTCAACCTCCTCTCTCTCTCGAAGGCTCATCTTCCCCTCTCCAAGGCCCTCTCCAAGGCTCAACTTGCCCCTCTTCCATCAGGGCAACAATACCAGTCCAATGTAGCACCAATAGTACTGGAGGACACAGCCCCCTTATTTCATCACAGCCCTCCTAATAGAGGGAGATTTGAAAGACATTTGAAGAGAGGTAGTGGTTGAGTATGTGAAGGTCACCATGTGACTTTGAAGACATTTTCCACTTCTTACATGGAGGAACACAAAGCCAACAAAGAATAAATGAAAGGATTTTCAAGCAGAAGGGGTATTTATAGCAAATATTAGCAGTTTTTATAATGTAGAAAAGTAAGTTGAAAGAGGGGCGAGGATGGGAAGAAGGTGAATGTCTGGCTGATTTCTAGGGAGGAGAAATTGTTGAGTGTAGGAGGTAGAAAGTAAACAAAGATTATTCAGAAACAACAGTGAGTAGAGTGTAATGAGGATGTTCCCCTTTCTTGAGTTTGAGATATCAAACAAACTACTGGAAAGGATAAAAAATTGGGTTTAATGGAAAGCTAGGTTTTCTGTAGTGGGAGAAAGTGGAATGGGGAGGGGAAAGTCCCAAGTGTAAAGGAATGTATTTATATTGGAATGAGACTTCCCAAGGTTATAGTGAAAAGGTGGTCAGTTAACAAATTTGCATTGAGACTAGTCAATCTGATTCTATAGAATATCTCCTCTGCTATGCAAGTTACTGTTTCTTTTTTAAAAAACCTCTTTTATCATAATTAATTACATATGTCATAAAAATAATCACTGTTTAGTTGTTTGTTTTCTATTTTCCTGATTTCTGCTATTTTGGAGAAACATCCTCTTTCTAATATTTTCCTGAAATGGACTCATTGTTTTCTTATCTTTATTCTAAACACCGGTGTCTATAAAATTACTAGTTCTAACTTATAATTTTGTATGTTACAAATTAAACACAAAACTTTTAAAGTAGAAAAGGTTTATATAGTAAAGTATTGCTACTGGAACCTGATAATTTGATTTTCATCTTATCTCTACCAGTTACTAGCTGTGTAACTTTAGGTCATTTATTTAATTTCTTTGTGCTTCAGCTTTCTCTTATTAGTGCTAGATACAACTCACTATGATTTCATTTTCGCAAACTTTTAAAGTGCTCTTCCTATCTTAATTCATGTAACTTTTTTGTGACTTGTAATACACAGTCTTCACTTTTTTTCATTCCAAAAAAATATTGTCAGTCACTGGGAGCACATATTGGTAAAGAACTATCTCCTTCTCACAGAGTGTACAGTCTGCTTTAGAAGGAAATGACAGACTAGAAGACTAGATATTCCTTTGTTAATAACCTCAGAGTAACTGCAAATATAGGGAATTCCTATCAGGATTGTGGTGTTTGAATTCATGCTCACGGGATAAAAAAGCATCTCCTGCATAGATAGAGAGGATAGGATTTAAGCAGAAGGACCAGACTACAAGACCTGAAGGCACAGTTTGAAGATGATGGAGAACAGTAAAAATTTTGGAAAGGAGGCACTATGAAGAGTTGAGGTAGAAGTGATTAACATAATCATTAAACCAACTATAAAAAATGGAAAATCCTGAGGCACCAATGTGTATAGCAAATGTCAGACTGCTATAAAAAACTAGAAAGTAGCCCCAAGTGATGTGAGGTGAGGATCTGGAGATTGAGGGCCATTAAAGAGAATCACTGGTCCTTAGAATGTCCTCTTGTCCTTTCAGATTTCACTTGGTTAATGAGGTAAACCAAAGTTAACAATTTCACAAAGGAATGTGCCCTCCCCAAAAGAAGACTATATCATGGTACTGTAATAAAAACAGATACACAGACCAATGGAAAAGAATTGAAAGCTCAGAAATAAAGCCACATGTGTATGATCAACTGATCTTTGACAAAGGGGCAAAAAGCATAAATAGAACAAGGATAGTCTTTTCAAAAAATGGTGCTGGGAAAATTGGACTGCTACATGCAAAAGAATGAGCCTACACTACTCCCTCACACCCTGTACAAAAATCAACTCAAAATGAATGAAAGATTTGAATGTAAGACCTGAAGCCATAAAATACATAGAAGAAAATATGGGCAAAACACTCCAAAGACCTACTCTTCAGAAAACTTTTTCAGGACGCATCTACAAATGCTCAAAAAATTAAGGGAAGTATAAACAGCTGGGACTACATCAAACCGAAAAGTTTTTGCACAGCAAAAGAGACAATAGCCAAAACAAAAAGAAACCCAAATGGGAAAAAACTTTTGCCCTCCAAACAAGCCATAAGGTCTGATAACAAAGATTCACAAGGAACTTGCACAACTTAGCAAAAACAAAGCAAAACACCCAAAAAATGGGGTGAAGAACTAAAAAGACACTTCTCAAAAGAAGAAATACAAATGGCCAATAGGTATATGAAAAAATACTCAACATCACTAATAATCAGGGAAATGTAAATCAGAACTACTTTGAGGTATCATCACCCACCAGTAAGAATGGTCCATATGAAAAAAATGTGCAACAATAAATGCTGGCATGAATGTGGAGTAAAAGGAAAACTCTTGCACTGCTGGTGGGAATGCACACTGGTCCAGCCACTATGGAAAGGTGTGTGGAGGACCCTTAAACTACTGAAAATGAAACTCCCATTTGATACAGCAGTCCCACTTCTAGGAATCTACCCAAAGGTGACAAAAACTCTAATTCATAAAGACAACTGTACTTGAATGTTTATTGCAGCATTATTTACAATAGCCAGGATATGGAAACAGCCCAAATGCTTCAAAACAGAAGAATGGTGCCAAAAGCTGTGGTATATGTACACAATGGAATAGTATTCATCAATCAAAAAAGACAAACATGTCATTTATAGCAACGTGGATGGAGCTAGAAGGAATTATGCTGGCAGAAATAAGCCAGAAAGAAAAAGAGAAATATTGGGTAATCTCACTTATAAGAGGGATAAAGGGAAAACAAACAGACAAGAAAAATTTAAAACTAACTTTCAGCAGAATTGAAGCACAGAGCATGAGAGGGGGAGGGGGGAATCAGGGGTAGAAAGGGCACAAAAGATTTATATGATGGTTCACAGGTGATAAGCTGGAAGGTGGTGAGAGAACCTCAGGGTAGATAATGATGTAAATAAATTGTACCCACAAAATATAAAAAAAACTAATTAAGGAAAAAAGAAAAGATTATATCAGAGTGATGTCTGCACTGGTAAGGGGGAGCAGCTCTCCTGCTTCTCTTAACAAATCTGTCCTTTCAGGCAGCTCTTTCTACCCACTTGTGTCTATGAAAGTGTCCTTTATTTTTCTCACCCTTTATAATAATAAACCTATCCTTTTAAATGAAACATCCCTCTGGCAAGTAAAGAAATTGGCCATGTGCCACTGAGAGGGGAGTTCTGGTGAAACCAAGGACCCTGCTCTTCGAACCCACAACCTCTCCAAACTAAAGACACAGTGTATTCAGAAACCTTTAAGTAGTTACAGATAGCTGGATTATAGGCATCGGAGGAAGGTCAGATTGTAGGGGAGTTTATAAGTCATATTAATTTCAAACAGTATGAAGTTAAAAGCATTTTAGGAACTTTATTTATAGGGTACATATTCTTCTTAGGTACTTGCTAACGGAATCTTGGGTAAGGAACATAATTATCTATATTTCAGTTTTGCTATCTTTAAATGGGGATAATATTTATTTCTTATGAGTGTTGGTATGTAGAATTATTATACAATGCCTAGCACATGGCGACTGCTATTAAATGATGATTATTGCTTCTGAAGTATACAAATAGGGAGTCATGAAAACTGTAGTTAGGTAATGATTGGAGAAATTGAAATAACCCAGCAGTGAACTAGAGTACTGGAATGGCAGGTGGAGGAAGGGGCAGATAGAAATAAATTGAGAAAGGGGCATACATTGAGAAGAGCATATCAAAAGACTCGATGGCCCATGGGATGGGAGGTGTGGGGGTGTAGTAGAAGGAGGAGTTAACACTCAGTTTTCTGTCCTGAATATTTGAATTTCTATATCTGCTACGAACTGAAAATGGGGAAATCAAGGATTTTGGAATGAGATGCATATGGAGACTAATCCTACATCTAATTAGATATGGGGTCTCTCAAAGTTATTTGACCAAGTGAGGTTTGGTGTTTCCTTCTACAAAATGGAATTACTAAAATCAGCTTTTTGGAGTCATGAGAGTTGAGATAAGATCTAGTAAGAAGGTTTCCTTAGACAAAACCTGCAAATACTGATCAGACAGTCAATGAAATATTGATGATGGTTTGGGGTTTCAAACTGCTGAGCCCTATGTCTCTAAAGAATATACTGGTAGGCAGAACATCCCTCCAAAGAGACAAACGTCATTATATGTTATGTTTCTTATCCAAGTGCTAAACTTTCAATATAAAAGAACTTATTACATTCTTATGTTGATTTGTTATCTCATCATTGCCCTTTGAGAACTCCAAATCTTACTTGAATTCCTTGACAAGTGAATGAGAGTAAGACACTCTACTAGATTGAATCTATTAGATTTGGTCAAGTGAAGACTGGGGAAAGGTGAGGGAAAGTAGAGAAGGGCTGGGCCAGAAAGAATTATGATTCAATAAGTGGAAGGAATGTAGATAAGACTCAAGATGACAGATTATCTTTTTCAGCAATTCTTTCCTCCTTGGCTGAGACTGTCAAGAACTGTAAGGTTGGTTCACATTTCAAACCTCAGATTGAAGAGGATCAATGAAAACATATAGCTCTGGTGAAGAAAGGAAAAGTAGGCACAGTGCTTCATATCAGGGGATTTGATTATTGCTATCTTTCTTCCCATATGTAAAGTTTAGAGTCTCTGAACTTTGAGTGAACCCTCTTGGTGGAAGAAGTCATGAAACCTCAAAAGTAGATTCCCAAAATTTTCCAGCCAAGTTGACATTTTGAATTGAATTTGGGGAATAATAAGAACTATTCCAGTTCAAACTCAGGCCTGTTTTTGGATTTTAAACAATAAGGGTGAAATTATTCTGGAATATGTGGACCAGCTGGTTAATCAGAAAATTTTCTGAGATATAATCAAAAGGGAGGTTTCAAAGGGGATTTCAAGGTTTCTACAGCTGAAACGCCTGTAGCTGGATCTGAACTTACCTTTGACTCCTGGTCCATGTGTTTCCTTTTGGTTAAACACCAGCTACTTATCTGAAGTAAGAAAAGCCTGTTGCAGCTAGATTTTAATGACTTAATCTATTTTTCTTTTACTTTACATGTCAGTACTATGTACCTTAAAGCCAAATTAATATTAATCAACAACAATACTTAATTATGAGCTAGATCCAAATTGAGATTTAACTGTGTATTATTGGACAGCTATCACAAATTTTGCCATGTCATATATGTTGTCACATTTAATCATTAATCTTCACAAATTTGTGCCATTGGACTAATTCTTTTGTAGAAACTGAGTTCAAGGTCATTTAACTGACTAACTGTAAACACAAGATTTTTAAAAAGATAATTGTTTTCATATAGTGAAATTCAAGTATCCATGAACAAATGAAGAGAGATTGGCTACAAAAATATTTTTGAAGTTATAAATTAAGGGTAATGCCATGAACTGTAAGCAACCTGAAACCTTAGGCTATATCTTGTTTTGATTTTCATCCCCAGACTCCATTATGAAAGAGATATTCAATAACTGCTTGTGGAATAACATGGGTGAATAGCACTGAATTCTTTGGGCCTTGGGTAGAGGTGTACATTTACAGGAAACAATAAAATTTCAGAACTGGGAGGAATCTTAGAACTAGCTACATCCATGGTTTTTACATTTTAATATACAACACCAGAATCCTCTGGAATATTCATTGAAATACAGATCTCTGGGTCCTAGGCCTTGCCAGAGTTTCTAGATCATAAGATGTGTTTGAGCATTAGTATTTCTGACAAGTTCCCAGGTGAGGCTGATGCTCTTGGTTCAGAGACACTTGGAGAAATACTTATCCGGAACAACAATAACTGATTATTAAAAGCTGATTATGTGCAGGCACTTAGCTAAGTGCAATATTTATGTTATGAGATTTAATCCTTATAAGTCTAAGGGTAGTGATATTGTTAGCATCCCCATTTCATTAGTAAGAAAAATGAGATGCAGGAAAAATCACCCATCTAACAACTGGTGGCACCAGGGCAATCTGGTGCTATATCTGGAACTCATATATTATGTTACAGGATCTCACCCAAGTGAAATGCCCCTTGCACCAGTCCAGATGAAGCAATGAAGGCTTCCAAGGCGTAGCTTGCCCAAGGCCACACAATGAATTGGGAGAAGGGTGTGAAAGAGTTTGTTCAGTTTCTTTTAAGATGCTTTCTCTTAACATAGAGCATTAGGATCAAGCAAAGGCTCTACTTCATCCAGCCTGGAGTCCCCAAAACCAAAATTTTCTAATCAGTTTGCATGGTACAGACAAGATTATTATGTTCTGACATCCTGATAATTCCTCTGATTGCCCACTCTTTCACCTGACAAAGGGAAGAGATCAGATCTGGAGGAGAGAATAAGGAGTGATAGATGACTCAGAAGGCTGGAGACTAAGCCTCAGAAGGGAAAGAGGTTAATCAATCTGATGAATGGCTCAAGAGTGGGTGGAAGGGAAAAGGTTTTCTTGAGTCTTGGCAAGTCTTCAGTTAATGTCTCACTGACACTTAGAAAATCTGTGCTTAGGGACTTTAAAATCTGTGCTTAGGGACTTTAGGTCACTGTAGTTGGACCTTGGAAGTCTCTTAGGGATGCTGGGAAGGAAAATTAAGAATGTTCGGTTACCAGGAGATTGGGTCTGGGAGGGCTCACAAGATCCTGACTTCAGTCCCCCAGAGGATCTCTCCTTAGTTGTGTTCTAGCCAGTGCCCCCAGTGTGTGCCCTCTCCTGGGCCAGCTGTTGGATAAATGTTTACAAAGAAAGGTGACACATTGGAGAGAACAGAGTAGTGGCTCTAGCCAAATTTTTCCTGCCATTTACAGCTTCAGGAATTAGAGCAGGACTATTATCTTTCAGAGCTGACTTCCTCATCTATAAAAGGAAATGTCATCAACAGAATAATGACATCCTTACATGTCCGGTCCCCAATCCCTGCAGCTTCTGAATATGTTACCTGAAATGACAAAGGGTGGTTGTGTGATAAAGATGTCTGAGATTATCCAGATGGGCCCAATGTAGTTCCAAGGGTTCCTATAAGTAAAAGACAGAGAGGCAAATTGACAATTGACCATGGAAGGAGAGATGGGAGTGATATGACTACTGGCTTTAAAATCGGAAGGAAAATGCTAGTCTAGGAATGCAGGAGCCTCCTGTAAATTGGAAAAAGTCAGGGACTGACTCTCCCCTAGAACTTCAGATGGAGCACAGGCCTACTGAGACTTTAACATTAGCTTTGATAGCCAGCTCTTGGGACCAGGTTGGAGTGAGGGGAACCCTGATTTATGACATTTGCTCAGGTCCATGGTGGTACATACACTTCTATCATGACCGTTTCAAACTACAAAGTAAAGGCATTGGAAAAAAATACATACATCAGCTCTCACCACTTCAAAACTCCTTTAACAGCTAAAACCTTGCTAATTTTTCTGACCTGGGAGATTGGTTCTATTGAATTGTGTCTTCTTGAGTTTGGAGTGACAGAGAGGTCCCAGCCAATGAGTATAAACTGGAAATATACTATGTCCTAAAGCTGTGCTTATGAAAAGGTGTGACCACAAATAGATATAATTTCTGTCCTTAAGAAACACATGTTCTACTCTAGTGTCTTTCAGGTCGTCGTCACATGTGCCTCATATTCCTGTTTTCTGCACAATCACCTATCACCTGTGCTTGTATTTACTTCATAGTTTTAATTTGAAAATTTTAAATATAAAGTACCAGAATTGGATTTGAAAAGATTTTTTTAAAAAAATTCATTGCAATGTTCTGATTTATAGGAAATATATTTCTCAAACATATTTTATCTTCATCTATAGTTCTTTTTTTAATTTTAAAAAAATTTTATTTTTGCATATTTTACAATATATGATTGTATAACTGCTAATCCCCATGGGAATGCCCCCCACACACACCACATCTCCCCTGGTCTCTTTGCCTCCTTTCTTTTTGCTGTTTGTCCTTGTTTAGTCCTTTAGTCTTTTTTTTTCTTTGATCTATTTCCTTGTCCTTGGTGAGGGTGCAATTTCCCCGGA